>JANEYF010005873.1:97500-299156 GCA_029963845.1 Rhamnusium bicolor
TACGACGTCGAACCAAATATTGCGCCGACCTCGCCAACCTACTGCTTAAGACTGGACGATTTACCAACGTTGATTTGCCGTTGGAAAACGACTTAATAAGGTTTGATATGTTTTCAAGTCATTATCCAACTTTGATGAGAAGTTGACAACTGACTAAAATAGGTATGGTTATATTTTGAATAACTTACCAACGTTGGTTAGACGTTGACAACTGACTAAAATAGATATGGTTAAATTTTGAGTAACCTACCAACGTTGGGGTAGACGTTGGTGACTAACTGAATAGGTCAAGTTTGTTATGGAGCACTTGCCAACGTTGGTTAGACGTTGGTTAGTGGCTTAATAGGTTTGGTCCTATTTAGTTATTAACCAACGTTGGTTAGACGTTAATGACTAACTTAAGTAGCTCCGATTAATTTTTCGGTAATACACCTACTTCTATATAACGTTGGTAACCGACTTGATAGGTAGCTACATTCATCTCAAGTAACATTTTACCGACTATCGACTACTTTTTTACTAGTTATAAGGTCAGAATTATTACAAATATTAGTCAAGTAGCGTCTTAAATGTTATAGTTATGATACAACGTCGGAGCAACGTAGCTTGAACGTCGCAAATCTACTATTTACATCTAGAACATTTACCAACATTGGTTTGATGTCAGAAATCTACTTAATACATTGAGTGTGTTCTTAGATTATTATCCAACGTTGATTAGAGGTTGGTAACTGATTAATTAGATTTAGGTAATTTTTGGGTAACATTCCAACGTTCGTTAGACGTTGCTGACTGACGTAGTCGTCTAGCAACGTCGGTTGGACGTTGGTGTTAGGATTTTGGTCCTTGGTCTAACATAACCTCAAAATCAATGTCGATAATTCAGGTATTGATAGATATTTAGTAAAGATTTATACACCAACTGCAAGAGACGGTCGATATTATCGTGTTTGTTTGGAATGAACGTTAGTGTTAGTGCAGATTTCTGCACCAAAGCCTACTAAAAGTTGGTGCAGGTAAAATTATTTAACCGTGAAGTCGCTATTAGTAAAAATAGTTGCACTTATTCCGCCTTCGCCATATTTTCTGGTTCCACAGAAGGAAATAATAGGCAGCCATGTTGATTATGTGTACAATTATTTTAAATACACAAAATTTGCTTCTCTTTTCAAATAAAGTAAGCAAAAAAGTTTTTATTTACTCGTAAAATTAATTAAACAATATTTCAATTGCGCTTACTTTGGAAACGGAAAATATTTTTTTGAAAGTAAAAAAATAAAAATAGTACTTTCGTTCTTAAAATAAATATTATTCTTATGGGTTCACTATATTTTTCGACCTACTTTATATATATATGTATCAATAAAATTTCTTTCGTTTCAGTTTTTACCCCAATTAAAATTTTATTCGAAGTATTTTGTATATAATACGTACTCAATGATAAACACGCCTTATCCATTTTATATAAATAGACAAATAAAATAATATACAAAATTGCTTAGTTTCACTACCTACACCCGACTTTTGTAGGTCAGATTAAGGGCACATTTTAAATAAGGTTGGTAATAGGCTGACAACCAACTTAAGCCGACGTAAAATTTGGTGAACATTTGGTCGGTAATCACAACGACTAAAGTCGGTCCTCTACGTCGAATCGACCCATATTTTATTGACCAGATTAGTACAAATATGGGTCATCCCGACGTTTTGTGTACGTCGCACACCGACTTTTAGTTGCGAACAGCAACGTTGGTTTGTCGTCAGAATGTTGCTTGGGTAGGGAGATGGTTAAAAACAAAACAAAACATTTCAAATGAATTTAAAGTTAAGTTTATGGTCAAGTAGATAATTTTTCTTCAGACAGACAGACTGCTACGATTTTCTACAGCATAGAGAATTCTTTTCCATAATGTTTGGTGATTAAAGCCTCCGTAGTATTTTTATTAAAAATGCATTTTTTTTATTTATTTATGTATTTATTTAATTAGTTAAATAAGGCAGAGGAAAAATATTCATAACCAATCGTGATCTTAATTTTGCTTATTCACAGTTCCATTTTGATCAAATATGACCTAAATTGTGTTCATTTAAATGAAATTTATGAAATTTGGAAAAAATTGTGATTTTGTTTTGTAACATATGAACAATTTTTATTAAGGGACATATTTCTTTCTTATTGGTATAATTGGACGATTATTTTTATACAAAATAATCCTGCATATTATCCACAGCGTAGAGTTTCTATCTCAGTCATAGAAGTCTTTTAGTCATAACATATCTTTTAAATATGTCTATGAATAGAATTTTAATAATTAGGTGTAAAAAATTGGCTCCGCCCGGGATCGAACCAGGGACCCTCTGCGTGTGAAGCAGACGTGATAACCACTACACTACGGAACCATGTGCCTTAAATACCAGTAAAATCAGTAACAATGCAAAATGAATCTAACTAGAAGTTAGTGCTAAAATTTGCATATCAGAGGAACAATTATTATCATTTTAACTTGATTAAAGTTACGTGTTCGTATCACATCGCATTAAAAAATAATTAAATTAAGGACCTCTTTATATTGGTTGAAATCGTGCTTTAATTACTATTGCAGATTAGAATTAGTTAGAAGAAAATTGTGCGCGGCGCATTCGCCATTTTTATAACTGGTATATTGCCGCTAATGACCAGTGTCAACAAGCACACAGGCTTGATAATTTTTAAATTAAGAATAAGATATGTGATAACTACTGCTTTAGATTTCTGCTTTGTTAAGGTTGCCATTACGATTTGTCCATTGCGTAGTTTCAAAATTTAATCGTAAATATGTTCTTAGAGTAAAATAATATAAACGCTTTTATGTTTGCAATTTTTTATTTACCGCATCATGAGGTACTAAAAAAATTGAGTACAAACACCAAGTTGATGCTTCTTTGAAAACTGACACAAATATTTCCTTAAACGATGCCTTTGAAACAGGCCCGATCTTTGAATGTGATTTATTGGCTATCGTCCTACAATTCAGACAACATAATTACGTATTAACAGCCGATATTAGTAAAATGTATCGTCAAATAAATATAATCAAGACTGAATGCCTGAAGGTCGCCCATAGAATGCGGGAGAGTGCATAGGACTATATCCCCAGCATCCTCTTTAGCTAACACATTCAAAAAGTGTAAAATATTAAAATTACAAATGAGTCAAATACTTTTTTTAAAATCAGTTATGTAACGTCGGCCTATTTTCGTTACCAGGGCCAATCACTAACCGCGATGCCAGGAGATGAGTTACCAACAACCTAGAAATTTTGCCGAACCTATTTTATATCGAAAAGTAGGGATTTTTTATTTGCCTAACATCTAATAGACAATGGATCAACTGCTTTGCATTTCTTCCGAAAGATGGTATATCACCTACACAGGCCTCGCCTAAGATTGCGTAGCTTCGCGTATACGCTGATATACAAATCGCCAGAAGATGGGACGTCAAGTTTCACTTGAATTACCATCGATGATTGCAACTACCGTTGGTGTAACATTTTCATTGAATTTTACAGTGGCTTATACTTTGTGACGTGTTGCTTGAATGATAGTCGTTTATCTAATGTAGTTCACAGATATTTTACTGTATTTTTCTGTAATTGTCTTGTAGTTTATTTGCCTCATAGCGACGTATGGCGTCCGTTTGTTTATTATGGCCTATTGTACCATACGAAGTGCTTCACATGAGCGGACGCACTTGGCACCGATTTCAACTTGCATATGACAGCCGGTAGTAAACGCTTAAATGGAAGAGATCATTTTTCTTCTCTATTTAGCAAAACATCTCGCAAAATTCATATTATGGGTGATTTTGATATTGAAAAGACAGATATTAAAAATAAACAAAAGGCCATGTATTTAGGACCTTTCATTCTGAGGAGTAAAAGGACCGAGATAAGAAGGATTCGGCGTCGAATAATATTACTTGTACATTGTTTCAAAATTGTTCAACAAAACTTACAATCCAAATTACACTACAACTACACGCTGTCAAATGTCTATGACGATTAGCACTGGGCCAAAAGCAAATATCAAAGCCTTAGGCTTTGTAGATATGCGTTTTGTTTATTATACTGGTTACTTCAGTGCCCTTTTATTGGTTATTGACAAATTTAGATGTTTAATATTTTTGGGTTTCAAACACATTTAGAAACGCGTAGAATTCGTAGAAGAGCCAATTACCGTCAGTTAACTGACAATGCTAAATAACCGGTTTCTTTAAGGAATGTTGTCAATCATGTGGGTCGTAATGTAGCAACGTTACTAAGATGTTGGCCAAGGAATGTACGACATAAATCGGAAACTACGTATTTCAATAAATTTCTAGCAATCAGAATAGTATCTAGGCTTATCACTAGGCACAGCAATTGATGGCCTCTAAGGTTATAGATACTTTTATTAGTTTAACTGTGCTTTTATTGCATACTTATATATTTTATTTATTTTTTCTTTGTTTGTTAATGTGGTGTGATGGAAGCGGCAAGGAAAAGCAGATCACGTTTGTTGTTAAAAGAGCAGTAAAAATAAAGGGTCCACTGGAACATTAGAACTCTTTTTTCTTTTCTTCGTAACCCAGAAAAATAAGTAAATTTATCTGTGCAAAATATAAAACATAAATGTGTTATCAATCTTAATTATTGCTAAATTAAAGAGATTACTAGATAATAAAAAAATATTTGTTATGCATACAAATAACATTTTTGCATTTTCTGATGCATCTTCCGATGCTACAATAAAAATGCACAAGTGAGTTGTTTTAGCAAGAATATTAAGGGGAATGCAAATCGAAATTTGTGCTAAATATAGTTATTACCAAGGACATTAATACTTTGTTTTTATAAGAAAAAATAATATTTTTTCAACGATTTTTCTTTATATTGATCTATTTTACTGCTACCCAACGTCATGTGAATAGAGGCGTTGTATCGGCAAGTTTTCTAAAATATCGAGAAAAAGTGCTTTAAAAAAATACGAATATTTTACACTTAATTTATTACCAAAAATTTTAAAATTGACAAACGAAAGACAAAACTAATAATTTGGAGATAACGATAAAGCATTTGTATTCTTTTGTAACCAAAAGAAATGTTAAGTAATCTTTATACAATTACTGCTAGGCTCCATGTTGGGCGCCATTTTTATTTCCGGAGCTAACCCTAACAAAATAATATAAATTTCATATAAATACAATTGTGAATAGCATTACCAATAATTGGAGATAGTGAAATTTCTCCAAGGTACAATAATACAC
The DNA here is from genome assembly GCA_029963845.1 of Rhamnusium bicolor. NCBI lineage: Eukaryota > Metazoa > Arthropoda > Insecta > Coleoptera > Cerambycidae > Rhamnusium > Rhamnusium bicolor. The sequence goes on from JANEYF010005873.1 coordinate 102,785, forward strand.
CAAATTTTTATCACACAATGGACTACCAGCAATAAAAAAAAAATGTTTTTAGTGAGCGGCGTTGATAGCCAAGCACTCCGGTCAAGTAGTCGGCGGGGAAGTGGGTAAGAAAGGTGGTAGTATTTTTTTAAATCTGATTGCACTGGGAACATATTATTTGGTAACAAAAAAAAATTAAGTATAATATATTAGTAGCTATTTAATTATAATTTGTAAACAATATTATAACAGTCTAAAACATAGAGGAAATGAAATAGTAAAAACATTGTGACTCTTAGTACTATTTCAATAAAATACAGGTACATGTATTATCGAGAGAAATAGCGGATGTATATCAGAATAGCTTATGGTATGTAATAATGAGAAAATAAAGTTCTATAGACCGAATGTGATCAGTGATCACCTTCGTTGATACACGTTTTTATATATTTTTTTTCCTCAGTATAGAGACAACACCAGATAAATTATTCGTACATATCCTTGCGATATGTACAAAAGTATAATGGGTACATAAAATAATATTTAAAATAAGATAACAGATTTTCTGAAAAACAGGGTAAAAATAGCTAGACACTTTTTTTTTCACTTATCTGTGGTCCTTTAGCGCCAAGGGTGTTTCCGAAGATTAGTCGCCACACTCGGAGTACCACGGGCAGGAGTGGTGCCAGGAAAACCAATAACTACACGCTATGATGTATGGCCTGTCTTCGAGGTCTACGGGGAAGTCAGGCCAGTTACTCCAAATAAAAAGTTCCTTGTTATATAACCTATATAACACTGATCCACAGCCACCATTGCATCACAAAACTAGATTGAGCAAAATTGTTCCAAGCCGAAACGAGGAGTGGATAAAATATACTAAAATAAATTGAAAGCCCTGAAAAGAGAAAAATAGGAAACATTACATAACATGAGGGACAACCATAAATCCAGTACTCATTCCACACACTGTAGAAGGCTTCTCTAGTTATATTACTTGTCTGTGCGTCTGCTTTAAATTTCACACAGATTTTAACATTTAACCATCTCAAACGAAGCAGAAACCAAGAGCACAAGTAAGGATTTTACTGGAACGTCAAAAAACGTTATCAGAATTTAAAAAAATAGAGGAAAATCCTAATAATAGGATAAACGCACAACACAGGAATATTACAATCATAACTCATATCTTTAATCATCTAATTACCAAATACTTTATACTTTACTTGGGGACCATATTACTATCGAAGAAAGGATTTAATTTAGCGGCTACTTACATTTCCAGGCCACTAAAACTAAATTAAATATAAATAATAATATCAAAACCAGGAAAATATTTCCACAGCACAGAATATAAAAAAAATATATTATTTTATTTTCCAAAAATGATAATTAGTGGACAACCAATTATTCGATGATAATTTTTATCGAATTAGGGATTTTCTGCAGAGTTAAAAATTGAAAGGTAGGATTTTAATTTAGAGTGGTATCTTTGTACGATTTAGTTAGTCTATTTGAGAAAAATAGACAATTGTTATTTAAACTAATTTAACCCGTAACAATTAATAATGAAATATTTCGTCTATTGTGTATTTATTTCGCTTATCTAGGAACCTATAGGTTTTTATTTCATACATGTAAAATGTCAAGAAATAAAATATACTCACCTTACTACACAAGCAGCACAGGATACTATAGAAGGTTTATCAATCGGGTACACAAGTGTACACTGACAATCATAAACAACTGTTAATGGACATGATACAAGAATTAAGACTCTGGTAGTTACACCATGCCCCTCACCCACGCCAGTTAATTTCTTAAAACGAGTCGACTTTGCTGATGAGTCTAGATTTTGTTTGTGGACCCATGATGGACGAAAGAGATATAAGACACCGACTGCGACAACGGATAACGCCAAAATTTTGAAATCGTTGTTAAACGTCAGGCAGCCTTGACTCAAGATGTGTTGATTTGGGGTGGGATGTTATGGCAGGTGGTCACTGTTAGTGTTCATTCGGGGTAACTTGAATGCTGCCGCTTACGTAACAAACGTGCTGGAGCCCATTGCATTGTCTTATTTACAAGGGCTGAATAAACCAAATTTTCGGCAGGATAATCCCCGTACTTCATATCTTACGGTAAGGATTACAACAACAAACTTCTTACAAGAAGCTAAGTGGTGCTTCAATGGCCGGCACAGTCATCCCATCTGTCTTCGATCGAACATGTCTGGGATATAATTGTTAGAAGAATGAGACATTTGCCTCATTCCCAGGATAATTTGAGCTACGCTTAACTTTGTATTCAAAGGGTTTGGGATGATATATCGCAAGCCGACATTGATCATCTCATTGACAGCATCTGTAATAGGCTGATTGAGTGCTTTTTAAATCACTGTGGACCTACTCATTACTAAATAACTTTTTTATTTCGCGCCTCACAGTGATGAAATTTTAACCACTTTAATTTCAGCATACTAAGGGAAAACATTGATAAAAATTTCAGTAAAATTGCTCAACGAAATTAGTGTTCTATTTTTTATTCAAACCAGAATATGCTCTGCCCTGTAAAAGAGTAGTTAATTAAATACGACCTAATACGTTCTACGTAAGCTGGACCTCAATGATTACAACAAACAGACAATTAACTCTGTCAAATGTGGATGTAATTGAATATGTACCATAAATTATTGCGGATGGCTAATTAAATTATACCCACTAATTACATATACCGCAAGAGGTAGCCACATTTAGTCTGTTGATAATTAAAGTCACATCATATAGCAACTCTGCATTTATAAATATACTAAAGAAAATAGGTACTGTTTTTGCCATTTCAAATTGTTGTCGAATAAATATTTAGTTAAACGAGAAATAAATTTTTAAATGCAAATTACAAATTGGCCAAAACAAAAAAAGTTGTTTTACTGACTTTTTTTATATTTTTGTAACTCAATACAGGGTAATGCGGGTTTTTAATTCCCGAACATACAGATTCGCTTCAGGGCCTAAATCTAAGTAAAAAATTTCATATAAATGTCGGAAATGTCTTGAATAATAATGGAGCTAACGTAAAACTGAAAAAACTGGTTCAATAATTTTCCTCAGCATTTCCGACACATTTGAAAATTATGTAATTCATATTCGTTTTCATTTGGTAGAGCATTGAACAAGTAACTTTATAAAATCGTTAGTAGGTAATTAAATATCCACTTTTGAATAATCACAGCCCCACAAAAAAAAAATTCTGACCTAGCGATGACACGAGTATATCCTTATGTATTTTTAATCACTGATTCCGAATCCGGGGTCAAAAAAAGTCGTACACCCCCAAAAAAAAATTTTAGAGCCAAAAAACACCCTCTGAATCGTTTTGTTTAATATTTTCGGGAAAAATTGAATGTGTTACGATAAAAATAAAGGTGAATTGCAGCGTTCACCCTATCGGTATGAAACGCACCCCCATAGAGGGTGAGAACCACCCTCATCTGCCATCAAACCAATTGAAAACGACAATGACTGAAATATATCTGAAAATGTTTAAGTTTCGTTAGGTTTGCAATAAACTGACGTAGAATTCACGTAATACCCCAAAACTACCCCTATATCGTTATGAAAAACAACCCTTAACTTCAATTACAGAAAAAAAGAAAGGAAAAACATTTGATAACGATTTCATTATATGGATGTTCTTATTTGCAGAGATCCTTATGGCCAGGATATTAGCAGTCATTTGTCACCAATCTTAACACCATTTGGGTATAAAACGCATCCCTGAAGGGGGTGAGAAGTACTCTTACGTTAGTAGCTTTTAATTCTTCTTTTTTTTAATCTTTTTTTTTTATGGTATCTTTTATCTTTATTTTCAAACGATCTTCTTACTGACTGTCGTTTGTGTTGTTCTTTCGTGTCTCTTTTCAGAGACCAACAGTAGTCTGCTATCATGTGTTCGTCCCATCTTCCTTGATATCGTTTTTCCATTTCATAACGCTATAGGGGTAGTTTTGAGATATTACGTGAATTCTACGTCAGTTTATTGCAAACCTAACGAAACTTAAACATTTTTAAATGTTTTTCAGTCATTGTCGTTATCAATTGGTTTGGTGGCAGATGAGGGAGGTTCTCACACTCTATGGGGGTGCGTTTCATACCGATAGGGTGAACGCTGTAATTTACCTTTATTTTTATCGTAATCCATTCAATTTTTTCCCGAAAATATTAAACAAAACGATTCAGGGGGTGTTTTTGGCTCTAAAATTTTTTTTGGGGGTGTACGACTTTTTTTGACCCCGGATTCGGAATCAGCGATCAAAAATACATAAGGATATACTCGTCTCGTTGCTAGGTCAGAAATTTTTTTTTTTGTGGGGCTGTGTAATTTTGAATACTACATTTAAATTGTGGGTATTGTGGGGTAGTTAAAGGCATATCTACTAAATAGAATTCGAGTGCAAACCTTTGTTTTAACTGCTCACTGAAGAGTGATAGGTCGATGTGTAAAAGTGTGACTTATTTTCAGAAAAAGCCCTTCCTTCCTATTTGTCCATAGAATATCCTAATATGACAGATGAAAACCTATCATAATTTTTTACATTTTCGGAACCAATAAAATTTAAAAAAATTGCAAATTTCATTGTGCACCTTGTATACCTCTTCTAACGTAATTTAATGCCATAGTCAAACCAGTTTATATCAGATGAAATTTGCAAGAAAATCTTTAAGACCGCATCTCCGTCACCGATATTTCTCTTCAAAATTACACAAGAAAATTATTCCTGGTACCTTTGATGTGACGATAACACTGACGTAGTTTTGCACGAAACACCAAAACACTATATAGCGCACTCGATGTGTGTTTCGCCAACCAAGTTGGCATCTGGAGATGATTAAAACATTACATTATTAATTTCATTTGCCAGCAATTTATATGTTCGACCAAGAACTGAACTGCAAAGAGAATATCTAAGGCATTTCAGAGTAAAAGAAATAATTAACTAAGAAATGTTTAATAAAGTTAGAATTATTACTGAAGTTGCACAATACAAAATATTTCCTTTATTGTAGTATTATATGAATTGTCAAAATACCTAAATGATCCTTATATTTGAAAGCAAGTCTGAGAAAATAACAGAATAAATCCATCTGGAAAAACCAGAACAGCCAAATATAAAAATAAGAATTATATTCGAGCACAAAAATAAAAATAGAAAGGGCGCGTTCATGTTATAATAGTTGGAGAGCATGAAAAAGTTGAATAGCATTCCAATAGAATGAAAAACGAAAGACATACAAATGGAAATTTCACATGTTTTTAAGTATGCTAGAAACATGTCATACACATTATTAACAAATTATACCTTTGCATTAATAGGATGAAATTTGAAATTCGTTCTCATTTTCAGCAGAAAATGATATATCAACAGTATTTGAATAGGGGTAACTTTCCTTAAATAAATTAAGTATTTTCCTGGAATGTTTTACTTGAAGTTTAATATTACTGAAGTAAAACATATATTTATGTTTTTAATTAGGTATTAAATTAAACAGGCCTTATAAAAACCGCTGCCATTCAGTGGATCAAAGCTTCCTCTCTACGTGGCACAACTCGACGTACTAATAATAATAATAATAATAATAATAATAATAATAATAATGTGGAGGAGAAACGGACTAAATATCGAGATCTCCGGTACGAGCTCCAAGTGCTGTACCCAGGCTACTCGGTAAAGATGGTCGTCCTTATAATCGGTGTACTCGGAGGGATAAAGCCTATTCAATCCGGCAACTGTAAGGGTTTTTTTCTTTAGGGTTCTTTAGTACTAACCCTTGTGGGGAGTGGCTTAGTTTCCCGGGCACTCCCTGAGGCGTCGAGCCACGGGAGGACTACCCATCAAAAAAAAAAAAAAAAAAAAAATAATGTCTAGAGCGGTGGCGTAAGGCTTAGGACAGCCGCGTTTTTTTTCTTTTGCGGGCTTCGGTGCTTACCCTTAAAAAAAGCGCTTAGTCTTTGAGCTGTGCAAAATGTTTTTCCCTAGTAAAGCTAGTTAAAGGTGATGTTTTATCAGTCTCGGCACTAAAACTAAGGAGGAGGAGAAGGATTATTCGAGAGTCAAGTGTTCCAGGCTTCGTAATGGTGTCCTTAGGGAAAAGTACCTCTCTGGAACTGAAGATCTACCAGCTCCAAAACGCGAGGGTGGAGGTGAAGGCGGTTTTTTCTCTCCGTTGCTAGGGACGATTCTGGTATCTACAGTCACTACCCTCGATGGAGTGGCTGTAGTGTGCGCGCGCGACCCCGTGAGGCGCGGAGGCCACGGGAGGACTGACCGGCATCGGGAAACCGAAAAAAAAAAAAAAAAAAAAAAAAAAAAAATGTCAGGCTAATCCAAGCCAACAAGCCTGACATAGTCCTCCTCGACCATCAACTCAAGGTGATGTATGTTATCGAGTTCTCGGCACCTGCGGAGAAAAAACATCACCTTGAAGGAGGAGGAGAAACGGACCAAATATCGCGATCTCCGGTACGAGCTCCAAGTGCTGTACCCAGGCTACTCGGTCAAAATGGTCGTCCTTATTATCGGTGTACTCGGAGGGATAAAGCCTACGCTGCTCTCGGAACTGAAGATCATACCGGCCTGCCAAAAACCAGCCGAGTGGCTGGCAGGTCAAATGCAGAAGGCGGTCATTCTGGGTTCTCTCCGTCTGCTTAGGGCACACGATTCTGGTATCTACAGTCACTAACCCTGCGGGATGTGGGGAGTGGCTGTAGTTGATGCGCCGGCGCGACTCCCGTGAGGCGTCGGAGGCCACGGGAGGACTGACCGGCATCGGATATTCCGAAAAAAAAAAAATAAAAAATAAATAATAATAATAATAATAATAATAGTATTTTCTTTTTAACCCTTCAAATCCTACAGTTGCCATATGGCAGCAGAAACACTACTTTACTTATATATACGCAAAATCTAAACATTTGTGTGTTCTGGGTTGCCAAACAGATAAAACATTGCTAGAGACTACTACCAATTAGATAGACGTACAAGGTGACTGTGTTTAAATAATTATTTTCTTGATGAAAAATTGGACATCAGATGGCCTGGATTTGGTCTGCAACAAGTTTTAGCTATGTTTGAGGATTCAGATAAGGAACTGGGAGAGGTTGGAGTAAGAGAAATATATATTTCTCCCCCTGAAGTTACCGACTTACTGATGAAGACTCCGGGGAAGAAGACGATGTACTTACTGTCGCCGGCATTCACCTTGACCGCGAAACTCTTCCTCCAGTCCAGTATATTATTAGCTTTCGAGTTGTGTACACGTTAAGTCACTTGGGCGTATTGCATATTGTTTTTGTGTTTTTATTTTATTTGTTGTACTGTATTGTTGATACTAATTTAATAATAAAGCATGGAAGACGTACGCAGGGGTAGAAAACGGCCATTTGCTAACAAAGTGAATACATTCATAGGTGAATTCCCGGATTTATTCCATGATGGTGCTAAAATAATTTGTAAAGTGTGCGAGAAAGATTTGATGTGCTGGGATAAGCGTCATTGTGGACTTCACGTAAATAGTGTACACCATAAAATTAAAAAAAATGGCGTGCAACACAGTTTATGTTTGATTTACTATTAATGCTGATTGCCTGTGATGTTCCGCTGCACAGACTCGATGAACAACCATTTCGAGAGTTCTGGAATAAATACAATGCCCAGGTGAGGTTACCAAGTCGCACAACGTTATGTAACTTATGTAGCTGTACACGTAGACATGGTAAATAAGATGAAATGTGAATTAAGAAATACACGGCTGTGGTTATCTGTTGATGAGACAACAGATTGTAAAAAAAATTCTATTTTAAATGTTATAGTACGAGTACTGGACCCTCTTAAATCGACAGTTCCACTGTTACTAGCTAGTAAAAGACTAAATCAGTGTACTAGCGAAACAATTACAAGGGTGGTGCTGGTGACGTTAGAAAAATTTGAACTGTCAAAAAGTGTTGATGTTTGTGACTGATGGCGCCGTGACAATTTGTTCGGTAGGCCGTTCCTTGCAAAAACAAGATTGTATGTTTTTACATGTTACGTGTAAAGTGCATGCTTTACATCTTGTGGCAGAAACTATTCGAAAAGGATTTCCAGAGGTGGATGTATTAATAGCAAGTACAAAACAAGTGTTTCATAAATCTCCTAAAGTCTACGTGAATTTCATAGCAAGGGTCCCGGTATTCCTGAACCACCACAGACGGCAGCTTTTTATTATGCTGAATATTTCCAACAAATAAAAGCTGTGATACTAAAAAGCCAGACAAAATTCGAAGATATTTCCGTTAAAACAGCTTTAAAAAATATTGCGAAGAACTACAAACCATTACATTAAAGCATATAAAAATTAGGAAACAGTGCGTTGTCGTTAGCGGAGTCACTGCAAATAGTGAACGAAGTAAATCTACTGATACACGCTATAGGTGACTCAAGAAATGGGCGCGTTAAAGAAAAGTTCGCAAGTGTGTTAAATAAAGACACCGGTTTTACCAAATTAGGGCAAATATGTGATGGTGCAGTCCCAGTCCCAGTGCATTTAAAGACTATTTTACGTATGTAGATGTCAAACGGTCGTTTTCAAAATATAATAATATATTTTCACCAAAACGAACATCACTCATGGACACAACCATAGAAACAGACCTGATGCTGTAAAATGGCTACACATATTCTCCAGTTTGTGATAAGCAAGCTAGTTCATCCAGCTAGTTAAGAGGGTAAGCTTCACATACATTTTTATAAATTGTAACAGTTTATTGTTTCTCGTATTAGTTAATTTCGCGTACACCACTGTCCCACGGAACATTTTTGACAGCCCTACTAATAATAATAAACACCTAGAGTCTCTTTTATTTTATATTGTCATTCTTATCTGAATGTGCTGGTATAAAATTGTTATGCCATATAATAAATCAGAAGCAATACTTCCATACATTTTATCATAGAAACTATTAAAACAACTACGCAGTCTAGGAGCAAGAACTGTATCGAATTAAATACCAATATTAGAAGCAAAAAAATATTGATAATAAAAAAATATTATTGTACACAATAACTATATCCTTAGATGTAGGCATTTGTATGTACAGAGTGATTTTGTGACAAATAGTAATAATAATAATAATAATAATAAAACGTCTTTATTTCTGCAAAGATGACAAAGTTTGCACAAGAATAACAATATTCAGTTGGTAAAGCAAGTGGCGAAGTTTAGCTAGATTAGCTACTCTTACACTTAACCACTGCGAAAATAGACAACTACTAAACTTAACCTAAACCTAACCTAAAAATAGTTTAACTAAGACTAACAAAATAGAGAAAATAGACCAACTACACATATATTACGGCATATAAACATAGTTATCATTGATGATAGGGAGAGAAGAAGAATTGACTGTAGTAGAAATATACAATATATTGTGTGTAATATACTGCAGGCTATAGAATATTATTTTTATTTAATATTTCTAATTTTACTGTTTTTCGAAATTTATGAATGGATAAAGATTTGTAATTATCATTTAAAGAGTTGTACAGTTTAATTGCATTGAAAGTAAATGATCTTGAAAAGAAAACTGTTGAATGCTGAGGCATGGTAAGGACATTTTGTAGTCTAATATTTACTTTGTGAATGTCATTTCGAAATATAAGTTTTTTTTTAAGTAGTCAGGGGTAGAGGTAAGCAGGAGTTTATGAACTAAAACTAAAAGGTGATAATCTGCTGTATTTGACATGTTTAATTGAAGCCGTTTAAACTGGAACGAGATATGGTAAAATTTTCTTAAGTTGTAAATAAATCGGCAACAGTTGTTTTGAATTTTTTGTATTCTCTTTTTATTTACTGCGTCCAAACACGGATAGTACACAACATTACAGTAACTAAAAATTGGCAATATAAGAGTTTCACAGAGCTTCTTTTTTAAACAGTGCTTTAATATATATCTTGAGAATAATAATTTCAGACGTATGTAGGATTTTTGTATTAGCTTACTGACATGACCTGGAAAACGAAGATTTTCGTCAAATATAAACCCTAAATTTTTCGATGTATTCGAAAAAGCAAGTGGTATATTATTTACCCGTAAACTTAATTGATCTTTGATTTCTTGCCGTTTGTTTTTAGGAAAATACAATATAGCTACACCTTTCTCCAGATTTAATTTTAAGTTATAATAATGTGAATACGTATTTATAGATCTTAAATCAGCATTGATCATGTCAGTAGCTTCATTTGTTTGATTTAAATCAAAATGGTGAGATATCTGAGAGTCATCAACTTATGTCTGAAGACAGGAAAATTCAACGTGATTAAAAATATTGGAGGTATAAATTGTGAACAATAATGGACCCAGAATTGAACCCTGTGGAACACCTGAAATTATAGGGCTGATTTTAGATGACTATTCAGAAATGAGTACTTGCTAATACCTTCCCTTGAGGTATGAATTAAAAAAATGTGTAGCTATTTCAAATCCATAATATTGTAGCTTAGCACAAAGTAAATCATGATCAATGGTATCGAATGCTTTCGAATAATCTAGGGAAATTATTACTGTGCCGAGTTTGTTGTCAGTTGCTCGAATTAAATTATCAGTTATGTTCAGTAAAGCAAAGGTGGTACTATATCCTTTTCCAAATTCTGACTGATGTTTAGGTAATAGATTGTGACCTTCCATTGTTTTTCTGATATAATTTCAAAATCTACGTAAAAAGTCCTATAACTTTTGAATTTATAACTTTTTCGTAATAATCAAAATAACAAAATTAGGTGGTCGGACTTCTCAGAAAATCACCCTGTACATACAAATGTCTACATCTAAGGATATAGTTAATGTGTACAATAATTTATTGGCGTTAAAATGTAAACAATTATTGTAATTGTAATACAAATAGTCAAGGACATTTACAAGAGAAGATTTTGAAAACTTTTTGGATATTGGTCCAAGTACTTACTAACACTAAAGTAGTTTTTTTTCACGAAACTCCAAAGCACCATATACTGCACTCGACGTGCGTTTCGCCAACCAAGGTGGTATCACCTGGAGGTGATTAAAACAGTTTTGATCATCTCCAGATGATGACAATTCGGTTGGCGAAACATGCGTCGAGTGCAATATATGGTGTTTTGGTGTTTGGTAGAAAACTACGTCAGTGATATCTTCACATCAAAGATCCAACCCACTCCAGGACTACGTCAGTGTTATCTTTTCATCACAGATTCTAACACACTTCAGGAACAATTACTTACTGAGACAGTTCAGAAATTCATGATTTTCAAATTCGGTAATGTCATATTGTAGGTCACCCTTATCATGGGAATTGCTGTGGTATGCATAATTGGGGAATTTGTAACTATGACTGTTGATGACGTTAACGACAGAGGCAACGGTTGTTCAAAGTCCAGATACAAAAAGCGAATCTTTACTGTTGTTAATAGTGACAACAGCGTTTTTGCGATTGATGTACTCTGCAAGTACAAGTAATTTGGCATAAACGATTGTTTATAAATTACAAAAATGAGTAGTATGCAGTGCAGCCTGTAGGTTTAAACGCTTTCTCAAAAAATGACAATGAAAATAGCAGAGTTTCTTGGTCTTCTAAATGCTGATGAATATACAGGACACAGTTTTATGGTCTTCTGCAACCTTCCTCGCAAATTCTGGTAATGATTTGACTGTATTGAAACGATACGGCGGATGGAGCTCCTGTTCAGTCGCAAAGGTTTATATCAAGGATTTTCTTACAAATAAGACAAATGTTTCGAAAAAGTACGTGGTAGAGGAGATTTAAAGGAAAAAGGAGGAGTTTCTGGTGTGACACTGGCTGTTACTAACTGTTGTACTGCTAAGACGTTAGACATTGCTACTGGTGATTGTGGAAGCAATAACACAAGACTATCTAATCTTTATACTGAAAAGATGTCTATTCCCTTAGATGGAGAAATCCAGCTTCATTGCAATGGTCACAAGGATTGCAAATTTTATTTCAATTGCAAACATTATAAGTAGTTAATGTTTTGATGTTAAGAATATATAATAATCAGTAATAAACACTTCAAAATACAATTTATTTTGGAATCTATTAAAGCAGTTATCTCATCCTTGCTACCGCTAGAAAAAAATTGTATTTAATAGTCGAATTTGTAGGATTTGAAAGAAGTGTTGTACAAGTTTTTTAATTTTTTTTGGAAATGACCAGGAAGAACGTGCAAAAATGAAGGAAATATTTACACACACCATATGTGTGTAAATATTTGACGAAGATAAAGACATATTCATCGGACATAAGCTCTATTAATTATTATATTTCTTAACTCTACATAGTGAGTCTATGTATCTTAAAATCCGTGGCTTCGTCAATACAACCCCACACGTACCTATTGATTATTCTCGTCCTCTGCGGTATTGTCTATAACATTGCTATACACTTCAGGAAGATACTTCTTGAAAGTAGTGGCCATGTGGGCATGCACTTCTCACAAAAAGTTTTTTAAATCAGGGCGTTCTAAGATAAATGTAGTTACCAAAACAATGTCCTGGTATGTTTCGTACTTTATTACTACGATGAAATTTTGATTCAAGTTGCAGTTTGGCGTCGTTAGTATAGTGAAACATTAATTTTCTGTTACACGGTTTATTTCACAGCAGATCCATTAACCCTAAAGTCATCAAAAGGATAATCAAATTTCCACAGTTCAACTGTCAACAAACACGAACGAAAATGCGACATAGTTGTAACAATTTCTTTTTATCCTCACGCAGTCTAAACACTGCGACGTTTGCAAGTAAACTGAATAATGAATAAACACAGTCTAACTCTCGCTGTGTGTATACATGGCTTACTGCTCTTTCCTATGGAAGTTCTGACGGGCTGGTTGGGAAGTCGATCTGGGACTTACGGAAATTGTCCGGTGTCTAACATAATAAAACCACATTCTCTCATTAATTTAAGTTAATGAATAGGAGATATATGTACCACCATCGTGGAAACGTCTGCAATCGTTCGAGAAAAGCTTGTTAATAGACTTTTTTTTTGTCATAAACAGTAAATTTTGACCATTTCATAATTTCTAAAGTGGGTTGGAACTGTTGATGTGAAGATAACACTGACGTAATTTTCCACAAAACACCAAAACTCCATATATTGCACTCGACCCGTGTTTTAGTGTTTCGTGGAAAACTACGTCAGTGTTATTTCATAAATTAACAATGTTAAATTGTTATTACTAATATCAGAATGTATCCGTAATTCCAAGAAATGAAATTTTCATTCTAATATCAATCAGCTCTAGGTGCTATTTAAAATTGTTAAACAAGATGGTGTCCTAGTGCTTTCTTTCAAGGATGTCACCATATGAATCACAAGCAAGCGGGATTTTTTTTTACGACCGAAATGTGTAATATTCAATGCGATGGGTTTAAAAAGCCCAGATTAATATGTTAAGCATTTTTAAAATGTAGACATAAAAAGTAATGACCAAAAAATGTTCATAGGAATTTTCGTAATGGCTAGAGTACAGCAGTAGCGGCCGCATATTTGACCATCAATAAATAACAGTGGAATTCTCTCAGGGCTACTTTTCGTAACAATTATCGTATATGGAGGCAAATTCATAACTAGCTGGAAAAGTAATAAATGTTTAATAATTTTAAAAATATTTTAATAAAATGACAAATAAATATCTTTGATATAAGGAATTAAAGGCAATAAAAATTATCAATCAATCTGGTGCCCCAGTTGGTCATAAAATATTTTACTAAATGTCTTTTAAAACTATTTAATATGTCATTTGAATTTATATCGCACACATGTAGATGTGCCATGGAAAATGCAACAATCATTAAAATATATCTGTGAAAATTGTATTGTCTTCAGAGTCCGCAAATCAGTTTTCAGTTTCATGTTGTTTTTACAAGCTGCATAGTAATTAAAGTTTCATGAAACAAGAAGCTGCACGGGCGAGGATTAAGCTTGAAGTATATTTGGCCGCGCGGAATCGACCAGCACCGGACAGCAAAAAGGTCGAGGGATTCATTTACATGTTTTTAAATGGCCGGGCGGAGTAGGCACGGCAAACAGCCCTCCGACTGCCGGTTTGAATTTGCTCTCAGTAACATTCATCGGCAGAAATTTGTTGCTAGCCGATTCTATCCCCAAACAGCATCCGGTGACATATGTCCGTAATCGAGAGGCGTTAGCCTTATAAACGATAATTATCGGTACTTTTCGTCGATCACTTTGAATGAGCAAACACCAAACACTACAAGACATACTAGGCAGGAATAATAGCAACACTTTGCGCGTATCCATGAGAATTTCCTTTGAGGGTAAATTCTGGCAGTACTAATGTCCTCATTCCATTTCACTCGGGAATTTTTACTGGCCGGTGCGGTCGAATCCGCCCCGCTAAATGTACTTTAAGATTAACACTGATAATTAAACGCGGACACACAACCATTCAGACCGATGCTGGTGGTGGGATTCGAACTCGCAGCTACGACAGAGGGATTATCTAGCCACAATGGGCCTTTTCACAGATTTTTTTTATTGTTTTATGTGATAGTGTTTTATAAAAAAAACTTGCCGTATTTTTTATTTTTTTTTGAGCACGATTTCTATCGAAAAAAAAAAACAAAAGTGCGGAAATAAAGCGCGCGCTTTTACGTGACGTCACGCAACTCACCTTAGTGACGTCAAAGGGACTACGACCTTGAACATGACACATCGGTGTATTGCAAAGTTGGTTCTCTGCTTTTTGACAGTTGATGTCGAAATTGACTTTGACAGTCGTTTCATTTTAGTTCGGATTGTTGTGTGTGGAACATGTTTAAAAAGTGCTTTGTACCAACATGTACAAATAACAACATGAATTGTCCAATCAAAATTTTCGTTTACGTTCCATCAGATAAAAATAGACGAAAAGCATGGTTTAAAATAGCCAAAGTTGAGAAGCAGTTGACGAAAACCAGAAACATTTACTGTTGTGAAGACCATTTTGATGTAAGAAAAGTAGTTGTATTTAGAAATTGATGCTAAATTATTGAAATTTTAGAGTTAAAAGAAGAATCGGAAAACTGGAAACATATTGTAACAACAATTGCATGTTAAAATAATGGTAGTTCCATTATATTTATAAATAAATTACAGGAAAATAAGATTACTAATGGCTTACCGTTTTGTTTTAATATTCCTGACTTCTGCTGATAAATAATCCAAATTTGACATGTAAAACTCGTCCACCATAATAAAGTCAACTTTCGGCAGATTTTCTGCATTTCCTTTAGAAAATCCTAGCTCCATTTTCTTCCAATAATGTGCAGAAACAAAGCAAAACACGATTCGTAAATGAACACACAGAACATAACCACAAAACTAACCGTAAACAATGTAAAATGTGTCAGTTATGGTGTGATGTTAGTAGTATTAGGCGTTCTGACAAATGCTACCAACATGATTCCGGTTTGTGTGACGTCACTCATCTTCAAGGTCAAATGAGTGTTCAAATTGCCATAATAAATGTTTATTTTTTTATTAAACAATGGGAGACTTATATTTCAAACAAAGTTGCACAAGGTGCTCTAGCCAACTATTATTATCAACAGACATAGGAATACTGTCAATAAAAAAACGGACATCGAAAATTTGAGCAAAATTTATTACAACCTGATAGAAAAATATATAAAATTATAGCCATCCCTGTATACATAAATGAACACCAACTTGATTCCTTATTTGAAATTTTAGTTTATAAACGTATTTTTTCATTGACTTCTTAACTGATATATAAATAAATAATAATAATGTTTTTCACAGAACTAATTTTTAATATGCTTTTTTCCAAAGTTTCTTTGATAAATATCCATTAATGTTCAAATCTTTATACATGTAGAAAATAGTTTCCGTACTAACAACACTGAAATATTTGCTTTGAAATTCTATATGCTACGCTATTTTATTTATTCATTTTTACAATATTTGACGATAATGACTGTTGACAAAAAACCAAATACCTCATTACTGTAGAGTTGGCATATCGCTCAGCAAGTCATGAGCACAGATTATAGGTTAATCTGTGTCATGAGCGTTGCCAGGTAGGGAAATACCCAAATACGTAAGCGAGACGAGTTTACTATTTTAGCAAAGACTAACGTTTGATTTAGTTTATTATTATGGCACGTGGTGTGTACAACGCAATTTATTCTCCGTTGTATTGTTGACAATTTTATTTGTTGTATTTTAATCTTGATATTAATTTAATAATAAAGTATGTTAGACCTGCCCAAGGATAAAAAACGGCCATACGGTGACAAAGGTAATGAATTTATCAGTAAATTCCCAATTCCAATTCTAATTTAATCAGCTTTATTTTCTGTTTATATACATTTGTATAGTTTATACGAGCATAATTGAAATCGTATAAAAACTAAAAGCCAGCAAAAACAGTCGGAAACTCTTTATTGTACATATAAAATAATATATAGAATAAAGAGATGCCGATTGTTTTTGCTGGCTTTTAGTTTTTATACGATTTCAATTGTGCTCGTATAAACTATAATTAAGGCTAGTTTTTATTTTATTTATTTCATAAATAAATATATGAAAACAAACAAAAATATATATAACATGAAGGACAAAGTTGACAAAAAATGGTATCCAGCCAGGACGACAATACGGTCCAGGTACGGCTGGGCCCTACTGGTTGCCGTAGTTGTGGCAGCTCATGTCATTTTTCACTTTTCATCATTGTGCATGGAGGCATTTTCCTGCACAGAAACAAACAATGCATTATAATTCATAAACATAAAAAATTGTTAATAATTAAAAAAAGTCAGTTTTTACAAAGAACATGTGGGTGATTGTATGTACATAGGAAAAATTCCAAAAAATCTGCTCAAAATAATAATTTTTTTTTTATTTTATTTCTTTAAATTGACTTTACGTCCACCGTGGGGTTTGGAGTAGGCATGTTTACACACTGTAAGGCCTGAATTCCCAGATTTATTCTACAATAGTGCTATAATAATTTGTAAGGTGTGCGAGACAGAACTGATTTGCTGAGACAAACGTTATTGTAAACATCACGTAAATTCTGTGCAACATAAAACTAAAAAAATGGCGTGCCTTCGAAAACACAGTTTATGTTCGATTTACTCTTAATGCTGATTGCCTGTTATGTTCCGCTGCACATACTCGATAAACAACCATTTCAAGAGTTCTGGAATAAATACAATCTCAAGATGACATTACCAAGTCACACAACGTTGCGTAGCTATGTACCAACTATAAGTGAAGACATTGTAAATAAGATCAAATGTGTACTAAAAAATACACGGCTGTGGTTATGTGTTGACGAGACGACAGATTGTAAAAGAAATATTTTAAATGTTATAGTACGTGTACTGGACTCTCTTAAACCGACATTTCCAATGTTAATAGCTAGCAAAAGACTAACTGAATGTACTTGCCAAACAATTACGCGGATGGTGCTGGAGACATTAGAAATATTTTGCCTGTCAAAAAATCAAGTGTTGATGTTTGTGACCGATGGTGCCGCGACAATGCGTTTGGTGGGTCGTTCTCTTCAAGAACACGGTTGTAGGTTAGTACATGCTACGTGCAAAGTGCATGCTTTACACCATGTGGCAGAAACTATTCAACAAGATTTTTCAGAGGTACATGCATTAATAGCAAGTACCTAAACGTTTACGCGCATTTAATAGAATACATGATGCTGCAAAGTTTTTTACAGATCTTTTCCAGCTTGTGACAATCAAGCTTGTTAAGAGGGTAAGTTGTGAATATATTTTTATAAATTGTAACAGTTTATTGCTTTTATTACACTTATTATGATGCGTAGGCCTATGTCTTGCGGCGCATTTTTTGCCATTAGGTAAGCGTAACTGATAATTTTTTATAAATGTTTTACAAAATTTTTAAATATTGTAGTTGTTATTATATATTTTTAATTCCCTTTTATATTTAAATAATGAGCGACACTCTTTTAATTCAGGTAGAAAAATATTGTATAGCCTTGGACCAAGATACGAAAAATGCCGTTGACCTATTGCTTTAGAAGAAAAAGGCTTCTGTAAGAGGTAAGTTTGCGTCTAGTGTAATAAGTATGGTCCATAGTATTGTATTGTAGAATTATTACCGCTATAAAAATACAATTGACGCAAGTCAAAGGTTTCAGATTCTCTATAGATATCATCTTTGGGATAAGTACTTGGTGTACTGAAAATAATTTTTAAGATTTTTTTTTTTTAATTACAATTATTTTGCTTAGATATTCATTTACAGCTACTCCCCATGCAATGATTCCATAGGAAAGACGGGACTCGACTAAAGCGTAATAAATAACTTTTAGGTTATCCAAGTCAAATATATTTCTTAGGTATTTAAATTCATAAAGTAAACCTCTAAAATTTGGTGTAACATTTTGTATGTGATGATCCCATCTAAGATGCTCATCTATGGTAACACCTAAATATTTTATGGTTTCAGCTTGAAATATTTGATAATTTTCATTGATATTTAGGGACGTGTTTGAAGGCAAATTTCTATTGTGGCATGAGAAGAGTCTGTATTTTGTTATTTGAAAATTTATTGCTAATAATTTTTGGTCCATACAGTTTTTTGTTTTTTTAGATCACTTTCGACAGTTACTTTCAAGTCTGGCCAATTTTTACCTTGATGTAATACAGCAATATCATCGGCGAAGCTAATGGTGTATATATATATATATATATATATATATATATATATATATATATATATATATATATATATATATATATATATATATATATATATATATATATATATATATATATATATATATATATATATAAAATATATATAAAAAATATATTATATATATATATATATATATATATATATATATATATATATATATATATATATATATATATATATATATATATATATATATATATATATATATATATATATATATATATATAGGGTAAACCCGATAGTCGTTGGACGATTAACGAAACTTCTGTATGAATTATATTGCGAATTAATTGTAGATGTTAATTTCAAAGGTGAGTTTATATCATTGGAACACCTGATTATTTTTTTAATAATGGCACCGTGTCAAATTTGGACAATTTTGTGTTTTTTTCTGTAATACATAATTATGTCGGAAATTGAAAAAAATACAGTTATTGGACAAATTTGGTATTTATTGGACACTTGTTATACAGTTATTGGACAAAAAAGTTTAAACTCAATTCAGGCTTTTCTAATGGATATAGGACTTTCTTTCTTGCTCAAACATATCAAAAAGTTTGTCTGTATCTTCATCAACATAATTGTCTTCATTTTCTTTATTTGACTCTTCCGATCTCTTAACTTTATCGGCATCTCTTTCGATATTTTCTCCATTTTGGTCGGTGACATGTTCATAGGATATATCTTCATCTTCTTCCTGCGTATTGCTTGAGGTATAACTACCGTCAGAATCCTCCTTATAGCACATGTGACACAAAAATTATCATTGTCATTTTCGTCAGGTATGTTGTCCTTGTGTGATCGTGGAATACATTTTTTATGGAATAGACCTTGACATTCATCGCATTGCAGTTTATACGAAGTTTTCAATACGGAGTTACAAACTTTGCAAGTTTGTTTGTTCGATGTGGCTTTTTTGATCTTTGCCGCCTCCTTGATTTTTTTGGCTTCATCACGTTTTCTTTTTCGATCCTGTTTTTTCATTTCCTCTTCCCTTGCATCTCTCGTTTTTTTTATATGCATTTCTTGAAAACGCTTTGCTGTAATAGCAAATGGAAATCTCTCTGTCTCCCGCTTTCCTTTTCTGGTCGGAGAGACTGGCCATGCTAAGTAGTCACCCATTAAGTCTGACTTAACCACATTCAATTTGGTACTATTTCCTGCTAAATTTACTGGAGAGAAACGATTTTGATTTAGTTCATTCAATTCGGATAGGTTAAAATTAGTATCAGGCAAGTCTTGAATGTTCGAATTGGTTATAGAACTATTTAAAAATTCAGCTTCACAATTCTTACTAACCGAAGTAGAAGCTTCAAGACCTAAGTTGATATCAGGTGATTTCATTTTGATGTGCTGATTCTTCAGCTTCTATATTTTCACTAACGGAAGTTGAAGCTTCAGAACCTAGGTTAATATTAGATGATTCGATAATTGTATGTGCTGGTTCGGCACATATATATATATATATATATATATATATATATATATATATATATATATATATATATATATATATATATATATATATATATATATAACAAGAAATTTGGAAATAATCAAATACTTGGCACATGTATAAACATGTGCTTACTCACCTAAATTTTCTCGGAATGCAGTGTAGCTTCTTGCTTACGGCAGCTTTTTGTCGGTAAGAGCAGTCGGGAGTAAGGGAGGGTTAAAATTGAAACAAAAAAATGATTGTTTCTTAGTCTTGCAAAAGTTACGGAATACAAAACTTTGTTCCAATTCGGTGTTAAAGAATTATATAACACTATACATGTGTAAAGGAAGGTTAGGTTGATTAAACATGAATGAGCAAAATAAAAAAAAATTTGATAAAACAAAATTTCGTGTAATCTGTTCACCAATCTTTCTAATTGACACTGATTTTTTTCCATAAATAAAAAGTACAAAAAATTATTTGGTTCTTTGATTATTAACTAATTATGCTTTAGGCGTCCCCCATAGTACTATGTGTTAGCTCTTCAGCTCACATAAGCAGTTGGTAATATAATATAATAAGTAACATGCGCTCTGGCAGAGCAATTAAAAATGTCCAAGTAAATAAAAAAATTAATAATAAATTAAAGATCTGGCCTTTCACTTTCGAGGATTCTCCCTCTCTCTCTAAATGCGGGTTAGCAATGGCAGTAACGTTAGTCAGTCCTATCCTTTGTTCACCCAGTGTATACCAGTTCATAAAAAAACAAATCCCCTTATGGAAGGGTGAAATCCTAATCAGCTTATTCGCCTATTCGCCAAGAAGCACAGTAATCTAGAACGGTAACCTAGTATGGTAACCTAGCACTGTAACCTAGCACCCTTCTTCTGAAGGGTTGCTACAAAAGAAACAATTGTGGGAACAAAAAAACACCCACGTAGGAGATTAAATCTCAGGTACTCAATTGTGTGACTACAATAAAAAAAAAACGTTCATTATAAATAACTATCTAGTAAATGAATTACTTACGAAAAAAACTTTGGTAACACTTTCTGGATTTCCAAAAAAAATTTTTGATACCATCCAACTTCCAGAGTTGCAGCAAATCGAGACACAATAACTCGAACAAGGAATGTGTAGCTTTGAATTTCTATGAAGAGCCAAATAAATGAAAAATGTGTATCACACCTGAACCCACAGCTAATCACTAGTCATCTGCCATCAACCTGTCTACCCGGAAGGTATATCAAAAAAAGTCCTTCCTGAGAGGACATTATTTAGTACTCTCAGTGTAGTTTTGTTGGTACCAATGGATTTTTATAAAACCTATACTAATGTCACTCGAAAGCTATACAACCATGTAAAGAAAAGATCCTTAATAATAATCAAATATAAGTATCCGCCAAGAAATACTTTTCGAAGAAGTTCTGAAAGAACTAGCCACGTACCAACATTTACGGGTAAGTAATTAATGTACTACTTAATAATACAAGTCCTAAAACAAGTAGTGTCCTTTATAACCTTTATTTATTTTCAGGATATTTTCTCAATGAATTCCACAGAACTTAATGTTACAAGTAGGAATGTTTCAAAATAGATAGAGGAAAGTGTTGAGAAAACTTTTAGAACGTGGTGGACAGCTCAAATAACCACTCATTTAGGAAAATCACTGTTTACTGTTTGGATCTCAAGATGACCAAATCGTGATTAGGAGTCGATATTATTTAAATATATTATTATACCAGTTTGCTAAGTAGGTGTTATAATGTTTTCTTTGCATGTTGTTTATGTTAATTAGATATTGGCAGTATTTAGTAATAATAAAAAAAATAAAAAAACTGTTTCTTTCCATTAAAAAGTTCCCATTTCGTTAAAAATTTAACGGCAACCAATAATACACTTAAGGTGTTTTGTGGGTTGTATTTAACATTTAATCAATGTGATTGATTCATTCTTTAAAACAAAAACAAAAATATAACCTTATAAAAAAATTAAACCGTAAATTTAAACAGTAGCATTTTGAATGCTACAATATATATATATATATATATATATATATATATATATATATATATATATATATATATATATATATATATATATATATATATATATATATATATATATATATATTATACTGAATAATATAGGGCCAAGAAGAGTTCCTTGTGGCACTATGTAAATTATAGTACATTCACTGCTTGTTGTTGTCTCTATTGGTACAAATTGTTTTCCTTCTAATGGATAACTCTTTTATGAGATTTAATGTATTACCCGAAACATAATATCCTCCAAGGCCTCCAACAACTGTATGTGACTCATAGTGTCAAATGCCTTAGCAAGAAGTTAAAAGACACACAATGTTGGTTTACCTGTATCCAACGCTTTATAAATTTTTGAAGTGAGAAAAGAAATTGCATGTTGTGTAGACTTTCCTTTTTGAAAAAAAGAATTGTCTAACAGAGATAAGTTCATATTTTTTTAACATTCGTTAGTTCTCAGTTTTTTTTTTCAAATATTTTCGTGGAATTAGTTATGACTGAAATTGGTCTATAGTTAAATAATTCAGTTTGATTGCCATTTTTAAACAATGGTTTTATGATCGCAACTTTGGATGCTGAGGGGTATTCTCCAATTCCATTATTTTATTTATAAGAAAAAAATAGTTGTGGTGAAATATACCCTGCAATTTCTTTTATGCCAGGAAACACAAACCATAAATCATAATCAAATGTCAACAAGTATACTGGAAATTTTACAGGTTAGGTACAAAAAAAATCCCGAGAATTTAGCTACTTATGTACTACCCATTTTACAAAAAAAAAAAAAAAGAACAATTATCGTTATCCAGTGAAGTAACGAACTATCTCAACGACACTAGTTACTGAATTCGAATTTTTACAAGATCGTTCAAACTATCGTTAGAAGATAGTAAACGACAGTTGTTATTATATGATACGTTATGTAACGACATTTTCCAGAATAGACCTCTAAGAGAGGAATCAAATAATCATATTTTGTAATAATGGTCCAATCGTTACATATTAAACATTTAATCGTTAAGAGAATGTCATTCAAAGACGACAGCATTCAAGGTGTCTGTAGCTTTCGTTGACTATTATTTTAGCGACTGTTTTGTGTTATTGACAAGGACTATGGAAAGAAATATATTATTATTGACATTTTTGAAAGATGTGCAAAGGTATTCGTCCTCGATATGGCGAATTCTCCTATCTCAAAGGTTATAATTTTCCAATAGAGGTAAAAAAACATATATGTACGCCTTGTTTCATGAGCCATTCAGATAAGAGCTTTTGTCATTATCATTACTACATTTTATGTTTCAATAATTTTGTACACATAAAAGAATTTACACATGACTATGCAGTAACTAATTGGAGGCAAAACCGCATTTAACTAGAAATACAAAAAATTGTAAGACAGAAGGTTTTGCCAAATCACCCTCGTATTGTCTTTGAAGGGGAACCGGAACTATTCAAGTTCAGTACAAGTTGTGTTCAATTTTCCTCTAAGATATCCGGTTTTGCTGGTTCGTATTTATTACTATGGGACGAAATATGAGATATTACTTTCTAGCTCTTCTGAAGTATATTGCAAGCTCCTGCCTCGTGGTTTTACCAATCCATTTATTTTTTTTTGTTGGTATACACCGTATTGTCGGTGTTCATACTTATTTCTTTCCACACAAAAAAGTGAAGATCACAAACTGTCATGTTTGATATTAATACAAAAGTCAATATATTATTACGAAAGAAATTACTAATCATTTTCGCGCAGAAGTTTATTTAACAAATTGTTTAAGTAGTTTAGAGGATAATGGATTATTATCCAACAGATACGAAGAAACACAAATAGTCGATTTGATACCTCAAACAAATTCAAATGTCAACAAGTAAAACGGAAATTTAGTAGGTTAGGTACAAAATGTGTACTACCCATTTTCTCCAGTATTGGCAAGAGTTACCAGGATTAGTTCATTCGAAGGCGTTTATAAAATACCCTTTGAAATTAAGAGCTTTTAGAGTTAAACAGGGTAAACCTGAAAACTCTAACAGGCCTATATACCGGGCACTGCCGACTAAACTATCATCTGCATAAACTCGGCCTAGCGGAAAACGCCGAGTGCCGTCTATGCCTGGAGGATGATGATAAGGTAGACCACATCTTATGCACCTGTCCCGCTGTGGAGAGGATCCGATTCTCAATACTTGGCAAAGAGCAACTGCTGCCAGAGGATCTGGACACATTCTCACCCAATAAAGTTATCAGTTTCATTAAGAGACTGAACTTATTGGGTGAAATATAATTAGGCGTGAGCCACAATAGGCCTGCTGATGGCCGCAGTGGATGGTCTACTGAGACCCACTCACAACAGACCTAACCTAACCTAACTACCCATTTTAAAAACAAATGGTCGGCGTTACTCAATTGAGTAACGACAACCATCTCAATGACACTGGTTATTGAATACGAATTTTTACAAGAGCGTTGAAACTATTGTTAGAAAACCAGTAAATGACAATCGTTATTATACGACACGTTATGCAACGACATTTTACAGAATAGACCTCTTATAAAGTATAAATTTTTTATATAGAAAAGCTGAAGCAATAGTTTTTTTAAAGTGTTATAAATTTAGACACAGAAAAGTTGCGGCTTTAGAAAATTAAGGGTACCGCAGGTGGCGCCCTCTAGGAACTTCACTAAAATTGGGAACGGATTTGAATTCCTCTTTCTGAAGAAATCTATGCTCAACAATTTTTATATCAGTGTTTAAAAAATTAAAAAAATGTGAGAAAATTAACAATGTAATATTAACTTTGATACTTGTATATCAGTTAATATCAACTTTTGGACTAAGCTAAGTTTACCTATTTCACAAAATTTTAATATCAGGGATCCACTATTGCCTCTTAGCTCATTAATTATTAACTATCCTGTATATATTACTCAAAGAGAATAAAATAAATGCTAAAATTTAAACATTTCTGGTATTCAGTACCATAAATACAAATGCACTAACCATAATTACAAAAGTTGTCATATCATTTGCAAGGTATTGCTATGCTAATAAAGCCGCAAGTGTATGCAGACAGAAAAAAATCAAAATTTTCTCATCAAATGGTTTTTTGTATTTTTTATAATTTGGCACGGTTTTATTGCTTTTTTTGTAACATTTTCTTCTAATCGTCATCAAAACAATATGCATAATGAATTGTCAATGAAATGAGGAGTCAAAAATTAAAATAGACTGAAAATAAGTTAAATATTTCGCAAGTTATGAGACATTCAATTTGAATTGTCCCGGATTAATCAAACTAATTGAAACAATGGGCCTTTTCACTACTTCTTAAATCTCAAAACAAATATGTTTATTTGAAAGCTAACTGATAGATATTCACCTTGTGCAACTCTGTTTGAAATATAAGTCTCCCATTGTTTAATAAAAAAATAAACATTTATTATGGCAATTTGAACACTCATTTGACCTTGAAACTGAGCGACGTCACACAAACCGGATTCATGTTGGTGGCATTTGTCAGAACGCCTAATACTACTAACATCACACCACAACTGACACATTTTACATTGTTTACGGTTAGTTTTGTGGTTATGTTCTGTGTGTTCATTTATGAATCGTGTTTTGCTTTGTTTCTGCACATTATTGGAAGAAAATGGAGCTAGGATTTTCTAAAGGAAATGCAGAAAATCTGCCGAAAGTTGACTTTATTATGGTGGACGAGTTTCACATGTCAAATTTGGATTATTTATCAGCAGAAGTCAGAAATATTAAAACAAAACGGTAAGTCATTAGTAATATTATTTTCGTGTAATTTATTTATAAATATAATGGAACTACCATTATTTTTCCAGTTTTCTGATTCTTCTTTTAATTGTAAAATTTCAATAACTTACCATCAATTTCTAAATACAACTACTTTTCTTACATCAAAATGATCTGCACAACAGTAAATGTTTCTGGTTTTCGTCAACTGCTTCTCAACTTTGGCTATTTTAAACCATGCTTTTCGTCTATTTTCATCTGGTGGAACGTAAACGAAAATTTTGATTGGACAATTCATGTTGTTATTTGTACATGTTGGTACAAAGCACTTTTTAAACATTTTCCACACACAACAATCCAAACTAAAAAGAAACGACTGTCAAAGTCAATTTCGACGTCAACTGTCAAAAAGCAGAGAACCAACTTTGCAATACACCGATGTGTCATGTTCAAGGTCGTAGTCCCTTTGACGTCACTAAGGTGAGTTGCGTGACGTCACGTAAAAGCGCGCGCTATATTTCCGCACTTTTGTTTTTTTTTCGATAGAAATCGTGCTCAAAAAAAAAAAATAAAAAATACGGCAAGTTTTTTTTATAAAACACTATCACATAAAGCAATAAAAAAAATCTGTGAAAAGGCCCATTAACAATACAACAAAATTTACAGAGATTTTAGTAAATAATCTTTACTGCGAGGTCATTGTTGTAAGAACATATCATATCCTAAAGGACAATACAAAAAAGCATTTTAAACTGTTATTGCTACCACATGCTTGATGGATCATTTGAATAATAAGAAGCAAAGGAAATAAGCATTTCAGTGGGACGTAAAGGCACTCTATCATACACACAGAACCATCAACTCTGCTATTTTAATAATGGGAACTTTTTAAGCTAAGATCCTCTGCAAACTAATTAGGGCTCAAATTTCACTCCTATAATAAAATGCAATTTCCCGTGCAAAATTGTCAACAGCTATGGACCAACAAAATAAGCATAGCTTGAAAGGACGACCCAGAAAATAAATAGCTGCCACAACATTCCTTCGAGTGAAATAAATGTGTGTAAACGAAGAGACAACTGGAATGTTGCTTATACTATTTATTTTCATCGCAGAAAAATTCTACAAAAAAACCAACTGAATTAGATTTTGTTTGTATTTAATTGAATAAATTGTTACCAATTATGACGTATTTTTTAATTAATCGAATTCTGTTTTTGAAGTCAAGCTGGAATAAAATTATACAATCTATTTGTTTGCTGTCGATATTACCATACATATTTCTCAAATAACAGAATGGAACAAAAATTATATATTGAGCTGTTCAGTCCACAAAACTTAATGAAGTGTTTACATTTGAGTAATCGTAATTAGTATCTGATTTCTTTATTTACAATTACATACAGAGTGAATTATTACTCAATTTCTATCACATTATAGACTAAACAATAGCACAATTTCTAAGAATTGCTTGGGAACCACAATTTTTTTTCTCCACACACTTCTTCATAAGAGTATTGAGTATACAAGAAAGTTTAATAAAATGCCTGCTTTGACCACCATATTGAAAAAAATGGCCAACATGCAGTCTTCATTAAAACATCTGTTATTCGGAAACTTCACTCCCCACAAGAATTATGGAATAGCTAAAAAAATGGGTCAAGTTTATATACTCATTTTTTGATAATGTTTTCTCTTAAAATGTTTTCTTAACCACCTCTCAAATTACCGAAGGAACTCACAGAAAATCCTATGATTTTGTGTTCAGTGAAGAGGACGAGGACCTACAGTTTATTGTCGAGACCGAACCACATCTAGGGCATCGACAGTTCTCTTCCATCTTAATCCGAAACAAATTACAAATAAAATTTCTAACTTGCTTCGGGATGGATTCGAACCATCGATATTCGGTACCGAGTGAATAAAGCGATTTACCCACACGGCTACCGTGCTCCTGATGTTGAAGTAACTTCGATATGATTTTTGCTGATAGATCATTTCTTCTGTAGTTTACAATTGTATATTCGATATAATTACGAAATTTGTTATATAGGAAACGTAAGAATTATAAAGGAATTTCATAAAATTTTTGTGTTTCGGCTACTGCCTCTCCTATTGTACTCATTAAAATATAAAATCAATATTGATAAAGGTAATAATAATATAATATGAATTAGGTGGTAAAGTTCCAACATTGGATTCCATGATTTCCGTGATGTACGAGTCGTCAAATGTTCTATGAAGTCTAAGTCATCTATTGATATCTCACCCCAAATCATTACAGATCTCCACCGTAACTAATGGTCTGTTTAAAGTTACAGCGGGCATATCTTTCACCAGGTCTTCAGTACCCTTCTATCATTACTAGAGGCAAAAAATGTGACGTCACTAAATAAAAAGTTTTCCCACTCACTTTCACCCCACGGCATATGATCTTTGGCAAATTCCAGTCAATGGTTTGCCTCTAACTTGGGACCTGTTGCTGCCTCGTTAGATTTGATGAGTTGGCTTTCCTGTAAACAGTTCCTTAAACTTATGATTTAGTTGCTCAGTAGCCTACGACACATTCGAAAATGTCTATTACGATTTGGTAGTCGTAAAAAATGGCTTCCTTGTACACTTCAACCTTAGAAAGCGATCTTGGTTGGACGTTGTCATATTTTTCCGGCCCTGTCTTGATCTCCTCTGGTTTGAGTCAGTTTCTCGATACTCAGAATTTTGAATATAGCTTCTTGCGTTCTGCTCCTAAGTCGCGCTATATCCAATTAGGATATTCAGGTCACCATATTGAATAAATGGAAATGGAAATATCATAATTCGGCATAACATGTCATTCTAAACAACTTTTCTCAATAAAATTTCTTTCCATCTCGTCACCAACTAGGATTTCTAGAAAATTTGAAGTTTACTTGTATCACAGTAGGCATGTGTTTCAAATGTAAGCGACTGTTATTTGGAGGAACAGTCGATTTAGGGAGTTGCACATTTGGTAGAAATTTGAATTTAATTTGGTAACAAACAAGAAAGATAATGAGGTGTCTTCATGAGAAGTGGTACAAAGAATTGGATTAAAAATTTTTAAAATTTTCAAAAAATTTCACAGTTGGGTATAACTTGTGAATCTGAACAGCCTTTCTAAAATTCCTCTCCATCACGTCGCCTACTTCAGTTTTTTTAAGTATAAACAGACACCCAGTATATCAAATTATTCTTAATTATTCACCGTATATACAAACTGAATAGGCATTATTTTGCCCGCTCAACATTTATTTGTAGGAGAGTACCTGATTGCAGTAGGCCATAAAATAATGAACTAGAAATATACATTCTATATTAGAAAATTCATAGTTTGCGGAAAATCGGTAATTCTTTCGAGAATGCTGTATGCAAAACATGGATCAAGTCATTCAATTGGTCCATTTATATTATTATGAAGTAATAACTAAAGCTGCAAATCGTATCATGGTCGTAGAGTATAGATGTACTTACTGTCGAGGCATTCACCTTGACCGCGAAACTCTTTATCCAGTCCAGTCTATTATTAGCTTTAGAGTTGTGCACACGTTAAGTCACTTGGGCGTATTGCGTATTGTTTTTGTGTTTTTATTTTATTTGTTGTGCTGTATTGTTGATATTAATTTAACAACCATTTCGAGAGTTCTGGAATAAATACAATGCCCAGGTGAAGTTACCAAGTCGCACAACGTTATGTAACTATCTACCAACTGTACATGTAGACATGGTAAATAAGATGAAATCTGAATTAAAAAATACACGGCTGTGATTATATTTTGATGAGACAACAGATTGTAACAAAAATTCTATTTTAAATGTTATAGTACTAGTAATGGACCCTCTTAAACAGACAGTTCCACCGTTACTAGCTAGTAAAAGACTAAGTCAGTGTACTAGCGAAACAATTACCAGGGTGATGCTGGAGACCTTAGAAAAATTTGAACTGTCAAAAAAAATCAAGTGTTGATGTTTGTGACTGATGGCGCCGTGACAATGCATTCGGTAGGCCGTTATTTGCAAGAACAAGGTTGTACGTTTAGACATGTTACGTGTAAAGTGCATGCTTTACATCTTGTGGCAGAAACTATTCGAAAAGGTTTTCCAGAGGTGGATGCATTAATAGCAAGTACAAAAAAAGTGTTTCTTAAATCTCCTAAACGTCTCCGTGCATTTCATAGCAAGTGTCCCGGTATTCCTGAACCCCCACAGCTGATTCTTACACGTTGGGGAACATGGTTGCAGGCAGCTTTTTATTATGCTGAATATTTCCAACAAATAAAGGCTGTGATACTACAATTCAGTCCAGATGAGGCTACAGCTATTAAGGAAAGTCAGACAAAATTCGAAGATATTTCCGTTGAAACAGCTTTAAAAAATATTGCGAAGAACTATAAACCATTACATGAAAGCATAAAAAATTTAGAAAACAGTACGTTGTCGTTAGTGGAGTCACTGCAAATAGTGGACGAAGTAAATCTACTGCTACACGCTATAGGTGACGCAACAAATGAGCGCGTTAAAGAAAAGTACGCAAGTGTGTTAAATAAAGACACCGGTTTTACCAAATTAAGACAAATATGTGATGGCGCAGCCCCAGATCAGTTAAGTGCGTTCGAAGACTATTTTACGTATGCGTGTATTACATCGGTAAATGTCGAACGGTCGTTTTCAAAATATAAGAATATATTTTCATCAAAGCGAACATCACTCATGGAGATAACCATAGAAACATACCTGATGCTGCATAATGGCTACACATCTTCTCCAGTTTGTGATAAGTAAGCTAGTTCATCAAGCTAGTTAAGAGGGTAAGTTTTACTTACATTGTTATAATTTGTAACAGTTTATTGTTTCTCGTATTAGTTAATTTCGCGTACGCCACTGTCCCACGGAACACTTTTGAGAGCCCTAGTAATAATATATCTGAATAAATTCTAAATGAATTATTATTTCAGTGAGTACTCTACTAATAAAACATACTGCAAATGTGTGTAAGCTAATATAACTTAAACTATATACTCATCTCGTAAAATATTAGCATTCTTCATGCATGGTTTTAGTTTCTTTACATTCAGCACATTTTAAAGCTATTGCATGTGCCAACCATTCTTCTTTCCTTACTCGGACGATCGTACAATAGGATAGGAGAGTAAAATGCAAAATTATTCTGTCTCCTTGACTGCATGCAATCAAAGATTCATCATAAAAGCCAAATAAGGTTTGACTGGTACTCTCATAATATGGAACGGCGGCTATATGGAAATGTTTTATAATTTTCAATAACAAAGCTGAAATAAGAAAAATAATGCACATTGAAGGAAACAAGTTTAAATATCATTATATCTGTACTTGTTTATGGCAACTTGATCATACTTGCTAATCACTAAATTAAATGAAACTACATACAATTGTTTACGGAAAATCAAAAAACACGTAATGTCATTTGTAAGGTGTGCAAATGCAAAAACAATTGAAAATTGGAATAACCACACCAGCGATGTACCTACGACATTTATTATTTTAGCAAGATTTAAGTTATTCTTATTAATTATAATTCATTAGATTAGTATCAATAAATTGGGCCAAATTTGAAATTTGATAATAACTAACTTTTTTTCACTTAAAAAACTCCAAAATAAATTGTAATAGGCACGTTACTACTTACTGTGTGACAAATAACGTTTTGAATGACAGTTATCGTTATAATTATCAGATCATGACAATCTGTACGAATAAAATCTGATTATTATTTACGTTCAACTTTCTCGGACAACGTTTTTATTTTTTGTTCTTCACCAGATTTTGACTATATCAGAATTACTAATTTTGTTTTAAATTCATTACACTGAAATGGGAATAGAAATAAATTAGGAAAAAAGATTATTTCCTTAGCAATATGTTAAACACTGTATTATTCTAAAGAAACATCTAGATCATTGACGGTAATATAATGTAATGCACAAACGTTATATATTTTTATTCAGTTAATGCTCTCGCCAAGATTTTGATGCTTAAAATATGACAATCTCTTTTGATATGTGCATTGTGCATCATGTAAAAACACAACGAAATTAGTATGTAATTACTGTGAGTGATTACTGATTAGCATTGTGAGAACTCAAGTTGATACAATGCTCCACATCAATAATTCTGTTTGACTCGGAAATCGAAAACGGGCTTTAAATATCGTGGAAGTGCATTAATAATGTATAGAACATATACTTCGTTTGATAATATTCAAGCATACTAAAAAGAACATCCTCGTATAATGACATGAACACACTCTATTAATATCAAACATTTCTCTCCATTTATATACTGACACGGTGTGAAACATAAAGTTAATACAGTCCAACAGATTGTTCCAACAGATTAATAATTGTCATCCATCTGAAATATAATGATTGAGCAAAATTCAGTTTTGGTATCCTACGTTAAACAATAAGTAGTCATTGAGAATAATATAAACATGACGGTCCTCCATTTCAAAACGTCTAGTAAAAAACTGCTCATCCATAAGATGAGGAACGAGCAGGGCTTAGTTGTGTCAGAGAAAGCGAAATTGTGAAATTGTGTCCGTCATCGAGAACTTCTACCGGAGATTGTACATCCAGTCAGTATCAAAACCTGACCATCTCAGTATGAATAGAGGTCGAATGGTCCAGAACGTCGGTTCCGAGGAAATTCCTGAAATTGATGGGATGGAGCTGAGAGCACAATTAAAACAGATGAGAAATTGAAAGACTCCCCGAGAATACCAAGTGATGAGTGAGATGCTGCAGACTGTAGTAGGAAAGATTGCCGATGCTGAGGTCGCCATTCTTTCCAAAAAGAGCAACTCTAAGAACATCTAAAATTATTGGCAGATCAGTCTCCTCTCTGTATTATACAAACTCCTTACCAAAATAATCACCAATCGTCTCACCAACAAACTCGACTTCTACCAACCGATTACATTCAGGCAGTGCGCACGCTCATCGAGAAATGTATAGAGTATAATATCCCACCCCACCTGGAGTCGATTACCAGAAGGCTTCCGACTCTATGGAGATCTGAGCAGTTCTGCATGCGATAGGCACTGCGAAGATCAACTCGAGATACTCGAATATCATCAGATAAATCTATGAACATGCTACTCTTCACGTCAAAGTCGAGGAAAACTTACTCATTGTGAGGATCTCCATCAAGAGAAAAATCAGATGAGGAGACACCATCTCGTGGAAGCTGTTCACCCTAATGCTGTAAGGCGTTTTTAGAAATGTGACGTGGTAGTGGAAAGGTGTCAATACCGATAGGAAGTTCCTGAGTCAACTGCGCTTCGCTGACGACATCATCATGATGAGTACCGCTGCTACCGAGTTTGTTGTCCAGCTGAGAGGGCTGAAGGAAGCTTTGGAGGCTGTGGGCCTAAAGATCAACCTCCTAATGACGAAGGTCATAAGTCCAGACAACATTCAGGTCACACTCGATAACCACACGCTTGTAGGAGTTGAAGAGAACGTGTACCCCAGCCACAATATCAAGTTTGACCCGGACAACCTGACTACAGAAATCACCAGACGAGTTGGTCTCGCGTGGGTGGCTTTTGGAAGAATTGCTCACATCCTCAGGAAACCAGGCATCTCCATTAACCTAAAACGGAAAGTCTTCGACGCCTGCATGTTGCTTGTCATAACTTACTTAAGGCCTTCAGACTGCATTCCTAACACTAAACAGAGCGCACAGTCTCCGGGTTCGCCAACAGGCTATGGAACGTGTAATGCTGGAGATCAGCTTGAGAGACCGAGCCAAAAATGAGGTCATCAGGGAGGAAACAAGATTTATTGACATCATAGAGCGCATCGCCACTAATAAATGGTGCTGACCAGGGCATATCGCTAGGGATGACATCAAATGGACGAAGGCGATAATGCGTGGTGGCGCCCCGGGGAAACTAAGTGGAGTGTCGGGTGCCCTCAAACAAGATGGAGGGACTACATTCAGAGGTTTTCTTACAGGAACATGAGTAATGAGGACAGACAGCGGTGGAGAAATACGGAGGAGGCCTATGTCCAGAAGTGGACGAGAACGGGCTAATGAAGACGAATAATAATTATTTAACAGATCTCTTAAAGGTCACGATAATAACTATAAACAAATCAATGCTTTTCAAAAAAAGTTGAAACAACAAAACATGACAAGCTGCTGAATGCATAAATAAGTTCAAAGTTCTGGATGTAAATTTTGAAGATCGTATAAGTCCTTTTGGTATAATTAATTATAAAATCTATAATAATTGTTATTATATTCTTGATTTGTTTACAAGTAATTGTTTTAAAATGCTATATTAAATTTAACGTATTGATAGTAGTATTAATGGTATTTAAATACCATAAAATTGTTTAAGTACACTATAGCTGCGCAAACTAACAAGAAAGAGATAGAGTCTATGATTTGTGGTTTGAACTTTAAACGATATAGTATGTAATTTATAAATGTGTTTATTTTTTGTATCATTTTTTTTTAAATTCTTGTTTAATTTGGATATTAAGATGAGTCCATAAATGTTTTCAATTTCAATGAATCTCTGCGCAAAAGGAAACGCCATAAGTTGATTTTCATATTGTAAATAACTCATATCTGAAAACAGATTAACTTTTTAATCGTTATTTCATTATGTCTCTTACGTTCATCTTAACTCTCACTCTTTCGTGAAAACCTGTTAAATAGGAACTAGGAACGAATAAACTAGATAACTCAAATCTCTTAATTTCAATTTGAGGATGTCTAAATAACCTACGTTGCAATTTTATTGAGGTACATAAATCTTTATATATTATATACACATAGATTGCAGTATTTAAAATGGCATAAATCTATCGGATTTTCGCATGTTTGGAGTCTCTCCCTGTATCCCCCCTACTTTCTTAATTTAATTAGCAAAAAAACAATAATTTAAAAAATAAAAATAACAAATATGA
This sequence comes from Rhamnusium bicolor, assembly GCA_029963845.1. NCBI lineage: Eukaryota > Metazoa > Arthropoda > Insecta > Coleoptera > Cerambycidae > Rhamnusium > Rhamnusium bicolor. The sequence goes on from JANEYF010005873.1 coordinate 137,788, forward strand.
GTCCATTTATTGTTCATATTTATAATTTTAATTATTTTCACTATCAATCTAATGCAAAATAAATTTTTCAGTTGTTGCATTGATGAGAATTAACAAAATCTTCAATTTTTGGTTCGGAGCTTGTGAATCATTTAAGGATGAGAAGTATTTAAGCTGCAAAATTTGTAAAGTTAGCAAAATAGGTTTGTGGTCTTTATGGTAAATTTAAAAACGATAAGGTAACTAGTCCTCTCTCAATTACTTTTTGTTAAAAAATCAATTTTAATGATCGACAAATGATCTTATCTACCAAACGAGACTTGCAAGTTTAACTCAACACAGGTCGGGGTTTTCACCGCTGAGTAGTTGTTTGTGTGAATCATACTAGGATCGATTCTTTATTTAACAATTATTTAGTCCATTGATCCTCCTAGTTTCGAACTTGAATAGATTCAGAAATCGATTATTTTTACAAAAAATCAGAGTCCCTACCTGGCAATAAAGCGAGTTGAATTCTAAGGTCAAACAGGAGTCAATATACGACAGCAAATTGAAATTTTAAGGCATATCTCCTTCTAGTGACAACTTATTGTAATCAACTTGGTGGTACCGAGACTTGGCAACTATATGAATCAAAAGTATTAATAGAGGTAAATGTGAAATAAATAGGAAACAGTAAAAAATTACTATTCCAATGTCCCTAACTCTATAAAAACATAGAGTATATTTGCATTGTCAATAGATCTTATCAATTGTTGTATTGTATAAATGCATAATTTATTTGTTTATTTATTTATAGTTACAACTACTCAACAGACGAATTTAATTACAGGTCAGGAATTATAAAACATAAACGATACTAATTAACTTAACAAAGTAACTTAAATGTTAACATGGTTCACAGAAAGGACATGACTTTTTATAACCCTAATATTACAATTAAAAATATCAATGTTTTCTTGAACCGACGCGACGTTGACGTATAGTTTGACACATGGTTTATAAAGGTGAAAATGTTAACAGATTTGTTCTGGGAAATGGTAAATAAAATAAACTACTAGAACGAGTTTGAAAAGCTGGAACATGGAGAGAGAAACAACTAAGTGATTCTGGACAGTCAATTTGGTAATTTAAAATTCTAAATAAGGTTACTATTAAATAATATTTCCGTCGAGTATTCAAGTCATTCATGTGAAATCTTTGTAATAACATATTGTTGAAAATGCCTTTAGGGGGATAAACACCATCCGACTTATATCAGAGAAACTTTGCAAATTTCCTCTGTACTTTCTTAATATGAATTTTATGAATTTCATATTCCAGAGTCCAGACTAGGCAAGCATATTCCAATTTAGATCTAACGAAAGCGTTAAAGAGTAACTCCAATGTAGCAGTTTCCACAAAAGTTAATCTGCAGTCAAAGATTACTCCCAAATCTTTAGACTTATAATGTCTAGTTACATTAGCCTCGTTAATTGAATATGTGAATTTAATTGGCTGCAGTTTTCTCGTTGCAATTGCGCTTATTAATATTGAGAGGTAATAAAGTTCTTGAGCATCAAAGAATCAATTTATTTAAATCTTCCTGCAGACTAATACCAACGATATCATTTATGAAAATAGTGAACAAAAGAGGCCCTAAAACATATCCTTGTGGAACTTCTGAAGTTGCTGTCATTTCAACAGATTTAAAACCCTGGTACTGCACATATAGGCTTCTGTTGTTTAAATAGGAATAAAGAACTTGAGGGATCCATCACTAAGTCCTACATTGCATAGTTTATGCAGCAATAATACATGGTCAAGTCTATCGAATGCCTTTGAAAAGTCCATATAAATGACATCACCCTGCCCCCTCGATCTAAAAAGTCAGCTAGAAACTGTGTGACACTTATTAAATTTATGGTAGTAGACCTACCCTATAGAAATCCGTGCTGGTTAGAGCAAATTTGAACTTTTAAATGACTAAATAATATTTCATATAAAATTACTTCGAACAACTTGCCGAAATTGCACAAAATAGTAATTGGTCTATACTGCCCTCCTAAGCCAAAAAGACGTATCTCAAGGTTTCATTGTTTTGAGATATAAGCATGTCTTGAATTTTCGAAATCGCGTCAATATTTTCAAATATTTACTAATATTTTTTTTGTAGTTGTACTAATGTAGGGGTTAATAATGATGTAGTTATGAATTTATATTAATTAGGTCATTAGTTTTTTTTTAGAATGAGATACGTCTAATTGGCCAAGGAATTGATATGTAAAAATTTAAGATACGTCATTAGAGCACTACTAACTATTAATCTTAACTTCCTAGTTCGTTTGGAAGTCAGGTTAAATAAAAACATATTATATTAGTGTAAAAATACTTTTATATTTTAAAATGGGAACATACATATTTGAAATTTTTAAATCGAAAATTTTAATAATTTGTACAAGATACTAACAAGAAAAACAAATATTAACCAAATTCAAATTTTAATAATTAATTATCATCCGATGTTGGTAGATTTTCCCAGAACTTCAGCCTATTTTTCATAATTCCGCCTAAATGTTTTAATATATTGTTTTTTTTTATCAGCCGATATTCCTAGCACTTTTTTTTGTTTTTTGGGGGGAGGCAGTTTATGACTTTTAATGACAACTCTATCATTGTTTCTATTATAGCCCAGGGTCGTTAAGAAAAATATTTTACATACAATTTCAGAAGTGCCATTTTCATTCTTGAGCATGTATACATATAAAAGAATTATTCCTTCGATAATTCTCAGCATTTGTATCTGGATGTGTCGTCCGCTGCTTCACAGAGGCAGATGAAACGTGATGCATTATAAAAGATTTCCTTTGTTTTTCGTCACTCATTTTCTAATACTCACAATTTAAAAAATGTCTTCTCTCCTCTGATATTATTCTTATACAATTTTTTGCACATTCTTCTCCACAACCACTTTTTACTTCATGTTTTTCTATATATAAATCATATTTAGGTTTTTTTTTGATCCACTGATACTTCATACTTCTTTCTTTTTCGTATAGTACCCATTTTAGTGTACTGAATATCCGCGCTATTATTATTACTATTTTTTTTTCCGGAATATGCGAGATGCCGGTCAGTCCTCCCGTGGCCTCCGACGCCTCACGGGAGTCGCGCCGGCGCGGCGCCTCAACTACAGCCACTCCCCACATCCCGCAGGGTTAGTCACTGTAGATACCAGAATCGTGTACCCTAAGCAGACGGAGAGAACCCAGAATGACCGCCTTCTGCATTTGGCCTGCCAGCCACTCGGCTGATTTTTGGCAGGCCGGTATGATCTTCAGTTCCGAGAGCAGCGTAGGCTTTATCCCTCCGAGTACACCGATTATAAGGACGACCATTTTTACCGAGTAGCTTGGGTACAGCACTTGGAGCTCGTACCGGAGATCGCGATATTTGGTCTGTTTCTCCTCCTCCTTCAAGGTGATGTTTTTCTCTGCAGGTGCCGAGAACTCCTTGAGTTGATGGTTGAGGAGGACTATGTCAGGCCTGTTGGCTTGGATTAGCCTGACAGTCGGAAACGAGTAGTTCCAGTAAATCCGGCATTTCTCGTTCTCGACAACGGACTCAATATCTCTGGAGACGTAAGACAGCACTGGTGTCTGGTCTATCCCGTACGAGTGCGTTAGATGGTAGTATGGCACTCGTATTATTATTATTAGTAGTAGTATTACTATTATTTAAAATAGTTTGAAAATCAATTTTGTATTGATAGTAAAAAATAAAATATATTATTGAGAAAAACAATTTTTATTCTTTGGATAATTACGACGGAGCAAGTGAAATAATTCTACAGGTTTAAGTTATGCTTTGCTAGATAAATCAACAATTATTTAATAATAATGCTTACCTTGGTATTTAGTAGGCAGATGATATCCCTAATAAACTTTCTTACATCACTTTAAAATATAATGTACTTTTACAAACTTCTTTCTTAATATAATAGCAGCACTCGAAATAAACAGTTTATTATCCCGCAAAAATAACAAACTATTCACTCCACCATCTATCGTCAATTTCATAATCAATTTATTATCTCGCGCAAAAATCTTGTAGATATTTGTTGTAAATGACAAATTAATTCATTGCATGGCAACTTCCTAAACAATTCAGGCGTATATCAGTGTTGTCTGCAAAGATCGGCAAAACAAATATCATAAATCCTAAGCGACTAAGACGCATCTCTGAGAAGCGACTATTTTGCATAGGAAAATGTGTTACGTCTAAATCGCTTAGGTTTTCTCATATTTTTTGAGATACGTCAAACTTTGTTAGCACTTTAAAAATACATAACAATTGAAATACGTTTATTTCGCTATGGAAATATATAGAAAATAGCTCCAGCTATCCTAAGGTATAAAAATATGCATTTCAGCTAAAACTTGAGATACGTCTTTTTGGCTTAGGAGGGCAGTATAATTCTCTATAGAGGTTTTATTTTTGTTTTTGAATATAGGACAAACCTTACACCTTTTCTAAATAAGAGGGAATCAGTTCGTTTGCAGAGACATATTAAAGATTATGGCAGAAGTTTAGCAGTTAAAATGGTACAATCATTTAGTAGGAATGCTGGAATGCCATCTGGCCCTGTTGTTAGTTTCGATTTAATTTTTCTTAATGCTTTCAATACATCATCTTCAGTAATACTTGGAATTATTAAAAGAGGTGCGTTAGATTTTGACTCTACGTTCGCTGCATTAAAATTACTTGGCGTAATAAAATTGTGCAAATGCATCCAGTATTTCCTGGGATCATTTTGTACAGCATTATTAAAATTCATTGAGTTGGGAATATTAGATACAATTTTCTTATTATTAATGTAAGACCAAAACTGATTCAGGTTGGATGCAATGTGACTGCCAATATCCTTAATGTAATTATTAAAACTTTGAGCTATTTCGTTTTTAATCTTAGTACTTTAAACCTTTAAATTGATCAAGTACATTATCATCATTCATTTTTTTATACATGCGCTAAAATCTAGATTTTTGTTTAATATCCTTTATAATGTTAAATTAAATCACAGAGGGTAATTATTTTCCTAGGAGTAAACTTCGGGACGGACTCTAAAAATACAGAATTTAATATATCGTACAAATGCTCGCAAGTACAAGAAATACAAGACCAATTGACATTTTATAAATCTTCATAGTTTGCTTTCTTAAAATTAAAAGAAGGTACATTACTCGCAGTAAATTAACACTGACGTAGTTTTCCACGAAACACTATATACTGCCCTCGACGCGCGTTTCGCCAACCAAGTTGGCATCATCTGGAGATGATTAAAACTAAACTTATTCTAACAATCTACCCTATTTATATCTAAACTATTGTCACGGTTCACCGAACCGCCACGGTTCGGTGAACAGTGACCCACTAACATACAAAGCGGGCTATTTGGGATAGGCCCTCTGTCACTATTCATACTATTTTTACACTTTATGATTTCCAAGCTTTCAAATGCACCTAGCTGTCTAGTATTTGTTACATTCCTAATTAATCTTAAATTGCTAATATCTATTTTATGGTTGTTGTGAAACGCATGTTGGGCTACACTAGACTTATTTGTTCTACCATATTTGTGATGGGCCATATGCTCTTGGAATCTAGTTCGAATTGATCGTCTAGTCTGTCCAACATATTTTTAATTACAGTCCGTAAATCCCCGACTATTCCTTTGTTTCAATTTTATCTTTTGGATTGCCTAAAAGTTGTTGAAGTTTGTTTCCCGATGAATGAACCACTGTCATACCTACATCTTTAAAAATCTTACCAATACCACGGGTGAATCGAAGATCGAATGGAATCGATACAAATTTTGGATTTTCTCTTTCATTTTGAAAGGTCGAGGAATTTCGAAGCGATTCTTTAAACTTTCGTTTCCTAATTATTTTATCAATTCAAGAACCAACGCACGTCTAGTGCGTTGGTCCTTGTCACGATGTTTTCGTACATAAGCTAGAGCATTTCAGAACTCACGCTAATAGCAAGAATCAAGCTTTGTTTTACTCATTATTTTGGGTGTTTGTGTTCAGTTTTTCTAAGTTTTATCGATTGGACTCCACAATCACCCGACATAACATCACTGGAGTTCTTCCTATGGGAGCATTTGAGAAACATGACTTATCGAACAAGACATGAGATGGAAGAGGAGCTGGGAAATATAATCATTGCCGCTGGTGCAACCGTGTTGAAAAATTAGGTAACAGTAAAATTATTTAAAAAAATTAATTAAGACAGAAGACATTATTTATTATTTTTATATTGCCTGATGAACAAAAAAAAATGTAAAAGAGAAATGCACTTCATTTACATGTTAAAGTACAGATTAGAATAGTAATTTAGGATTACATTGATAGATTATATTCAATACTGTGCCTCAATATGTAAATAAAATGTTGTGGTCTCAATTTTCATATTATGCGAATGCAACAATGTCCATCATCATTTAAATAATCCTTTGGTATAAAGAAAAGGAACAAAATTGAATGAATTTCATTTCATTTTTTCGAAACATATATTTTTTTAAAAATGGCAAATCGTTTGCTGCATAATTATAATAACTATGTATAATAAAACTAAAATAAAGGAAGATGTAAAATCTCCTTTATTAAAATTAAAATTAATGTTTTTAGAAAATTACTCTCTCGCTAATGTCAATTCTTCTAAAAAAGTAAATTATTATAACTTATAGTTCCTGTCGTAATGCAGTAAGTACATAAATCATGTATTAATAAAATTAAATATTCATAAATTGAGAATCTATAATCTGTGGTGATAGACCACAATAGGTAAACTCGTTACTGATATAGTCAACAAAATCAACAGATTAATGTTAGTATTATAAAGGATCACATTAATTTAATAATACTAATAATATTAACTAATCTAAACAATCGTGTACATAGGTATTTATGTATTTAATACTTAGGATCTTGTGAATCCTATTATAAAGGCTCTTTAATATTTATCCATTATCTTTGATTTTGTATACTGGGCTACACAATTAAACTAAGTATTTTTTTTATTTTTTTTTATAAGCGGAGATGAAAAAGAAAATGTAAAAAAAACGTAATTTTAAATTTGAAACACACAGGGTATTTTATACTGACAAGGCAAGCAGACGTTAAATGGTATCTAGTATTATCCAGATTTCTAAACCATTAAATATTTTAATTAATAAAATATTAATACATTTATACATGTACAGTATGTCGACACAGCTTAATAAGCTTTATTAAATGAGTAAAATACATGATAGCCTTACTAAAGACTAGTCTATTACGATTAAAAATAAACGCAAAAAATGCAAAAAAATATTAGGCATTTTTTATCAAAAAAATGTATTTGAAAAGTTATTCAAAATCATACGGAAATGCCAAATCCAAAATGTCATTAAAAATAAAAAAATAAATAATTTTGTAAAATTCTGATGAACCGATATAATGTTAGCAATAACATATTTAACAAGATATGTTGGACGGATGAAGCATCTTTCATCACATCCGATATATTCAATAGAAAAAAATTCTCATTTTTGGTCTTCCGATAATCCATATGCATATTTCAGGAATTTCAGTTTCAAAGAAGACAATCTGTTATTGTTTGGTGCGCGGCTATAAATCGAGAAATTATTGGCCCAATATAATTTATGTGGGCAGATAAATCTTTTGGAGAACAAAATACATAATACACTCGTTTAATTACAAGTACAATTTGATACTATCTGACAACAAGGTGGGCACCTGCTCATAATATTAGAGCAGTAGTAAATTATTTAAATGGAAGATGTCCAAAATGGGTAGGAAAATTGGGTTCCATTATTTGACCACTTCATAGCACCAACTCTCCTGACATTTTTGTTTGGGATCGCTTGAAAAAAAGTAGTTAGTATAGAAGGAAAGGAATAGTAATTTGGAAAACCTTAAGCAGATAATAAGGAAAGAAGTATAAATAATAATAACTACATATGTTGCGAATGATGTAATGAATAATTTAAGAAACCGATATCTACTATGTATTATGGATAGAGGAGTTCCTTTCCTCCGTTTTAATTTTGTTTGGTGTTTGTTCATTTTTCTTGTTCTCTATTAAGAAACTAAAATGCTTCATTCGTAGATATATTTTAACATTTAATAAACAAAAATGTCAGGTGAAGTTATATCTGGGCTACGAGGTGGCCAAGCAATGATATTCCAATTTCCTAATCTATTCTGTGTATCCCCTATTTAACAAGTAAAAAGAAATAACATCATGGGCAGGTTTCCTTATAGGGTTGCGAGATAAATCAAATAATAATTTTAACAGAAGTGCAAAATGACACGATTTCGCAAGACGAGATATATGAATGATTGAATTATTAGGCTGTTGAATAAAAAATAGCGGTTCCCATTAAAAATATATTTTGTTTTTCAATTGTTCCTCTGTTGACAATTTAATTCCTCTAAAAAAAGTACTCAGCTGAAACATTTTTAGTTTACTCATATCTCTTCAAATAAGTAAGATAATGAGGATAGGAGATTTTAATGAATCAACCTGTGCATACAACTATTATTGAAAATCAGATATGAGAATGATAAAGTGCTGTGATGTCCCTTTGGATATTATATTATACACGTTGTAACAAATGCTTTTGAATATGCAATATTAGGCTCATAATGCGTGTGCTTCGACTCACCTCAATTTATGCGTCTCAGAATGGCTAGACCGGGGTCGGCTATCGAGTTGAGGATCCTCGCGCAAATGATTAAGGTGAACTGATCTGTCGATGATGCTTGTACTAAGACTAAATGCATGCACTGTCTGTGTTACTCCTTAGGTCATATTCAAAAGTTTTTGTTGCAACGTGTATATGTATCACTGAAGGTACACAATTTAATAGCTCTTTCTAAAGTCAGTTCGGATTTAACCACGGGTGATCTGGGTAATAGCACGCACCACTACCCCTGATACTATCGAACCATAGATATAACATTTTCTCTAACAAAGTAGTGAAGTACCAGTCTTCCGCTTCTGAGAATTTCTAGAATGAATTTTATGATGAAAAGACCGTAGGTCTGCCTGTACACGTAGGAATTCAACCTGATATCTTTATCGATTTGCAGCTGTTACCGCGCTGAGAGTTGATAAATATGAGGAAGTCTTATTAGAATAATAATGACGAAGACGACACCATAATCATAACTGACCAAATATTGAACTATTTGAAACATACTGACCAACAACTGGAGATGGATCAAAAATAATAATCTGATTATGCATATGCTAATGAAGATTTCAACAAAAACCTACTCTATTAAAAATTACAAAACTCTAGAAACCACAATGAATTCCATATTTTTAAAAAATTGCAGCGTGAGCACTATTGGTGCAGTCACTACCGATCCCCAAATTTTCATTACCTAGGTACTTCAATTTTTTTCTTGGTAAATATCTTATTCAGAAGCTGATACCTTGACTTATAGGGCATGAAGTGATTATTAGGCTCTGGATATAACTTCAGGGTAGTATTTAGAGATCATCAGATATATATACACCGATGTATATACACCAACGAAAGAAAATTTACACACATGAAATTGGAGAAAAGCTTTTAAATTGAGATATTTGTATAATTTCCTATAAGATAAAACTAGAACCTTATAAGAAAACCACAAATTGTAAATAATTTTTAATACTCTCATAATTAATTTATGTGCTTGAAACAGTAGCTGTCATGTAAAATTTTAATATACGACTCTAGTCTCTAGACAAACTTACAATTTTATAGGACATAAAACACTTTTTTGTAAAAAAACATTTCAGTTCTAATTCTGTTCTATTTACAAATAGCACAGCTTTAACAGGGCAATCTGTATTTAAAAATCAAATGGTGCTAAAATATACTGAATTATGTCATTTGGACGCAGTCATGCTTATATTATCCCTTCGTAAATTTATATTTATTGACTAGTACCATTTTACATAATTGCTCTGTTAATGGATTTGCTAAATCACAACCTATTGCGTTATTGGTGGAACTAATAAATTCCACTGGTTAAGTAGATAAATCTACATTAAATTACACTGAAATTGTTAGTGGGATTCAAAAAATAAAATAAAGAATTGAATAGAGCCATATCAAAAAAAAACAAAGATATAATTACTAAAGTTCGGATGTCGGAAAATCTGCAGGAACCTTGATAAGAATGCATGATTGTTCGTGTCATGTAAATTTGTTCACATTTTATACATTTTTATACAACCATATAAAAACTAATTTGTTTATTCATTTTAATTAATCACGTAATTTAAAAATGCTTCTAGGTACCTAAAAAAATTAATTTGATTATAAATAAAATTTTGTTTAATAATATAAAATTGTTTGCGAATTATATAGTTGTATAGACATCGTATTACTATAGAAACCTTGACGATACAAAAAGAGTCGTACTACAATTGGATGCTAAAGCAGCAGTTGCTATTGCAAATGCTCAAGAAGCTAGTGTCAATCCCAGAGTCTAAGAAGATTTAAGAATTTATTCACTCAAGCATATCACATATTTCTCTCACTATAGAACAATTTGAACGTTTACCAAAAACAGGACAGAAGACATCGCTGAACACATAAACAAAAAACTAGAAAGTATTTTACATAACAATCCTGGTTTGCCACAGTACACCAAATAGTGGACCTACTATAGGGCAAAGAAGTGGATTGTTTTAGGCTTCAAATAAATATGGCGTCTTTACGAATATTCCGCTATATTAAATATGTGCAAATAACATCTTTCGACAGGAGGCAGATTTTAACAGCAGAATATCTGGAGCAACTTTCAATAATATACTTCACTTGTAAGGAATATTACCGCAGCAATAACTGTGAATAGGTGTGCAGTACAGCAAAATAACCTCTATATTAGGTAATTCACTGAATGATATTAATTTGCAGTAGTAGTTTAGAAAATATTTGGTTTTAATTGGTATATACATTAATAACAAATATTCTGTTGCGCTGACCTTGTTTTTGACGTCATGACTTTCCAATTCTAGTAATTACTGACACATGTTTCGGAGTACAGAATACGCAATTCATTGTGGTACATGGTAACATGAAGACACCAATCCAATAAAAATTCAAATAGTAATAATTTTTATTTGTTTAAATGGAATGGAAGCGAAGTTATGACTAAAGCTGGCCAAGGTCACCTGGCCGACAGAGCCATCATGTGACTCATATGTTTACATCATATCATAATACTTGAATAAGTACAATAAATGGAAATAAATTTTAACAATAATGTTACATTTTATAAAAATTTGTATAAAACTCACCCTTTTAAGCAGATTTATGAAGTAGTTTGGTTGTCGTCATCACAAAGTGGAGAAGATCTATAGTATAATAGCATCAGGTATGTTTCTACAGCTGTCTCCGTCAGCGATGTTCGCTTTGATGAAAAAATATGTTATATTTTGAAAATGACCGTTCGACATCTATGGATGTAATACAGGCATAAGTAAAACAATCTGTGGACTCACTTAACGAAGTTGTAGATGCACCATCACAAATTTGTCTTAATTTGCTAAAATCAGGATCTTTCTGTAATACACTCTCGAATTTTTCACTAACGCGATTATTTTTTGCGCCATTTATAGCCTGTAGCTGTGTATTTACGTCGTCCACTATTTGCAGCGATTCCACTAACGACAACGAACTTTTTGCAATTTTTCTATTGCGTCGTGTAGTCCTCTATAATTGTTATTAATAGTTTTTAAATCTGTTTCAAGGGAAACGTCTTGAAAGCTTGTCTGGCTTTCCCTAATAGCTGCAGCCTCGTTAGGCTTGAACTGTAGTATCACAGCTTTTATTTGTTGAAAATATTCAGCATAATAAAAAGCGGCTTTCATCAACGTTCCCCAACGTGTAAGAATCGGCTCTGGTAGTTCAGGGATACCAGGACACTGTCTGTGAAATGCTCGAAGCCGTTCAGGAGATTTGAGAAATACTTTTTTTGTATTAGCTATTAATGCATCTACCTCTGGAAAACATTTTCGAATCGTTTCTGCCACAAGATATAACGCATGCACTTTACACGTAACATGTAAAAACCTACAATTGTCTCTTTGAAGAGAACGACCTACCACGCGCATTGTCGCGGCACCATCAGTCACAAACATCAATACTTGACTTGTTGAAAGTTCAAATTTTTCGAATGTCTCCAACACCACACGCGTAACTATTTCGCCAGTACACGCAGTTAGTCTTTTACTAGCTAGTAAAAGTGGAAATGTTGGTTTAAGAGGATCCAGTACACGTACTATAATATTTAAAATAGATTTTTTTTTACAATCTGTCGTCTCGTCAATACATAACCAGAGCCGTGTATTTTTTAATCCACATTTAATCCTATTTACAATGTCTTCACGAACAGCTGGAATATATCTACGTAACGATGTACGACTTGGTAAGTTCACCTGGGGATTGTATTTATTCCAAAACTCCCGAAATGGTTGTTTATCCAGTATGTGTAGCGGAATATTACAGGCTATTAACATTAACAATAAATCAAACATAAACTGAGTTGTCAAAGGCGTGCCATTTTTTTTATTTTGATGTTGCACGGTATTGATATGACGCCGACAATCTGTTTTGTGCCAGCACATTAAGTCTTGGTTGCAAACTTTACAAATTATTTTGCATCCGTCATAGAATAAATCCGGAAATTCACCGATAAATTTATTCACTGTGTCCGCGTACGGTCGTTTTTTACCCTTTGGCGCGTTTGACATTATATATAATTTATAGGTACAACCTCACGCATTAACCTTTCAAATAAGACTGCAGCGTAAATCACTTCTAAATCGGCACGTGTGACGCCAGCGCAAGACCGTGGTTGTACTCCAGCCACCTCGGCCAGCTTTAGTTATGACTTTATTTGACAGAACAATTTCCAAACGAAAACCATATGAATCGTAACAATAATATACAGATCGAACCAACCCACTAGATACACGAATAGCGGTATGCACAGTTTACAGTCGTCCGTCTCTTGCCAGTGCGAATGTCAGAAGGTGCTTTTACAGTAGGTTAGAATATTGCCTTTCTCAAGAGAGAGGTCGTTTTGAGCATCTAATTTGATTTATTTATTTATTTATTTACGTATTTTTTATTTTTTTTAGAGCTGGTATTATTTATTAATTATGAGAATATTAATTTATGTTTTTAGAATTACTTTTTATTTAGAAAAAAAATCAATAATTGATTGTGTGCGGTTCTGATATTTTTCATAATTTTAGTGTTTTTTTCTCTGTGGCGTCTGGAAAGAAACACTGAAATTGTGAAACATTCAGATAATTTTAGTAAATACGTTAATACGCAAAGATTTCTTTAGATGAACAAGCAATAGTCTCCACTGCGGCTTTAGCGATACTGATTCAACTTCTACTTTATCTCGTATGATGCACCTGCCAGAAAGCGCCTGTTAACTTTCGTTTAGACTTCGTATTCATACGGACAACTGTATACTGCGCATACCGCTAGTCGTGTATCTACTGGGTTGGCATGATCTCTATGTAGGGGTACTAATAATTTGGAACCTATTATGAGCTTCTCTTCTGACGTCAATGATTGGAGTTCGTAGCGGAAATAAACCAACGTTAAATAAGTGATTTAAAAATAAACAGGTAGGCGTTGGTGTTCTTAAAAAAATTATATGAGGTATTTGTTATGCACATGTTTACACTGTGTCCACTGTTGTCGGAAACCTATTCCGACAACAGTGGACACAGTAGTAGAGCAGTCCTGCTTCTGTGACACTTTCGGATCGACGGACCAGAGGATGGCCATTATTGTTATTGACCCTGGTGTCGTGTACGTAGGGTCCTAGAACCTGGGACCTAGATGTTAGTATCGGGAGAGGGACAGCTAAGAGACTTTGGCTAATAGCATAGGACTTCGGTTTTATAATCGGAGGAGAGGGAGATTTTGACTAACACTATAAACTTATATCTAAGATGGTAGATAAGAGGGAGGAGCATAATCAGAGTATATACATTATAAAGATTTATACACTGTACTGATTCTGCGGTTGGCTCCTTGTGAAGCATTATTAAATATTTTAAATAAACAAAGAAAATTTGCTTTTAAATGTTTCAAAATTATATTTTCATTCTACACGTGTTTCGGCTTTTTAGGCCCTTTTCAAGAGTACAGATGAGAGGTACTAAATTATAATTTGTGTTCCTTGCTTATATATTGAATGTTACATCTGGCAACTTATACTAATAAAAATAGTTTGAAAGAGTTGGAATTTTTAGAAAAGTCAAATTACTTTATCTAAAATGTGGTGACCTGCGAATATTTGTTGTTCATTTGTAACCGTTAAGAAAGCTTCCAAAAATAAAAAAACGCTACGCTGATGAGGGACAATAACTCCGAAACACGTGTCCGTAGCTGCATAATTGTTTTTTTTTGGGATATGGCACTAAACCTTCTTTGTTTTATTTTGAACCCCAATAAATCTATCTTGTTTTATCTATTTTATCTTCATAATAACTATACTTTTCTTGTTTAACTATGTTAACAACATTGTTTCGGCTTGATTTATAGCACGACCAGTTACTTTCATTATTGTTTGGTTTAAACTCTTTATTCTATCCCTGTCCCTAATAGCCTCTAGCACTCTAGCATTAAACCATCCCTTATGCATATTTTGTAGTCATTTCTTTCTTTGGATTGACATCATCTAATACTTTTAAGAGACTACTGTAGAGTAAATCATATTTTTTGTCTATATCAGGTTCCCTGTAATCAATTTGTATATTATTTAATTTATTCTTTAACAGATCAACATCGTATCGTTTACTTCTGACCAAACATTTTTTATTAAATGACCTGCCTGCGATATCAATTTTTATTATACAATGATCTGAAATATTGGGCTCATCTAAAACTGTAGTAGTGATTTCATAATTATTTGTAATGACTAAATCAATTATTGTCGCTCCCTCTCAAAATAGGTGCGTTGGGGTTTGTACAATTTGCTTCAATCCATAGTCATTACAATATGTTTTTAGTCTCTTTGTATACGTATAATTATTAGAGAGCCAATTAATATTAAAATCCCCAATTACTATAATTGTACCGTCTGCATCGACACTCTGTTCAATCCAGTTTTCCAAACAGTTAAGGAATACTGAATGAGACTCATTAGGGGAGTGATATGTTCCACCAATAGTGTAATATTCATTGTTTATTTTAACCTTAACTACTAATAACCAAACATTCTTTTCAATACATTGCGATAAGACCTCTTTATGTTCAACATCCTCTCGAATATAATAAACAACTCTCCCTGTAAATCTGCTTTCTGAATTTAATCGTAACAGTTTATAATTATTTATCAGGATTTCATAATTTTCAATATCTACTGTTACCCTGTTACTGCTAAGCACACTATGACAGGTTTCTTAATTGTTACGTAATATTTAATTTCATCAAAATGAGCAATTAGACTTTGAATATTTAAGACAATTATACTAGTCATCTCATTTTCATGAATTTTTTTTTTTTGCTTATTTAATTCTCTCAGCTTTCTTAATTGCTATTCCCCTATTTTTTTAATTTTTTGTTTTTCCATCATGATTTTCTGTTGATATACGGGACAACCATTGCCAAAAGCTGAGTGATTTGCATTATAACTCTGATTCATAGTTATATTAACCTGCATGCAGTTCACACATTTCTTATCTAAACTAACACACTCCTCACTTTTATGACCTTCTTCGCCGCATTTTACATACCTATCAAACTTACATTCCTCTGCTCTGTGATTAAAACCACCACATCGGAAGCAACGGAATATTCTCACATATTCAAGAATGCTACAATTTGGTATCCATCCAATGCCCAAGTATCCATTTTCCATAATCGCTTGAAATGTCAATAATAACCATGTACTGCGTTTTCATCTTTTTTATAACTACTACCTTCAACTTTTCTCTGGTTGATTATACAATTAATCAACTGATCGCTCTCTAAATTTTCCTCGAAGTCTAAGACTTTCAGACGTGGACTTTTTACACTTGATTATCATACTTCCGTCTCTAACATTTTTAATTTGTGTTATTCTAACTTCAAGTTCTTCTGGTTTTAAGGTTTTCTTTATTGCTTCTTGGGTTTCCTTGCTATCTTATTTATTCTTAGGCTTAATAATTAGCGCTGTCCCCGATACCGGGGACAGCACTAATTATTCACATAACTGATCTCATTATTTTTCTCCTGTTTGTTTTTTGCATTTATATTCACTAAATTTTTCAATTCATTGATTTCTCCCATGATGGACGATTTCATATCATTCATTTCTCTTTTTATATCTATTTCTACCTTCCCGTTATAATTGGATCTGTCACAATACCATCTTAATCCTTGTATATTTTGTATTACTTGGAAATTCTTGTTAGTGATATTCATACACTTGTTATGAAACATCCTTTTACATATACCATTACATTTCAGGGAGTTCTTCGGCTTCACATCTGCTGAACATTTGTCACAAGGACCCTTTATTTATGCTTATGGTCTGTTGTACCACTTTTATGATATTACTTAAAATATTACTTAAAATAGATAACTTACGGTAACGTTTCCTTCTAGTATTTATTTTAATAAAAACATTTAACGAAATTTTGACGTAAAATAAGGCTTTCTATATAATGTGTTTACGTTGCTATTATTCATTAAAATTACCTAGAACAGTGATTGAACAACGCTAGTTTATTTTATGCAGATAACGTGACTATGAATAATAATTCTTGAAAATGTACTGTTTAATTTAAGTTTCTTAAGTTTCAGTAAGGTTTCACGCATAAATTTGCTTGTTTAATTTCTCAAATAAACTTTAATCCTCCACTACACAGGGTGAGGCAGTAGTGCGTCCGACTTCGATATGTCGAGTTCTATGATAGCTAGAAACTTGATACAAAAACTTTTATCTAGTTCATTTATGTCCATAACCGGAAATTATTTTCGAATGTACAGAGTGAGCCAAGTTGATTCTACAGGGTCAACTAAAATTTTTTTAAACGGAATGCCATGTATATCAGACATTTTTTTTAAAACCTCTTTGTGGCTTCCTTCCACTCCTGTATTATTATTGACTCACCCCCAACCACTTGGATGTAATGATTTTTTTTGTTGAAATTATACCATTTACATGTACATTAAAAATATCACTACAATCACAACTATCGATTTTAGGAAAAAATATGTTAGCAACAGTTATGAGACATCTGTATGATGCCATTTTCACTTCCTAAAAGTATGGGTAGCCAAAAAGGATTTTTAAATTTACAACTTTTTGAACTGAATTTTCTCAATTTTTTTCAAATGGAACACCCTATGTTTTTGGCCGATGTGATATAGGATTGAAAAACGAACATTTTTTGTACGTACATTCCTATGGCCATTTGTAATCATTTTCAATTTATTGAACAATAACTGCAAAATTCAGCAATAAAAATTAAAAATGAAGGTTTCTTTCAAATAATTCAAGAGAAGGTATTATAATAAGCGTTATGATGCCCATAAAAACATCACACCAACAACAATCCTAAATTTGAAGGAAAGGATAAAAAATGCTTTTAGAAGTATCACTTCGGCAATTTTATGAACAGCAGAAACCTCATTCCAAAGACGCATAGGAATGTGTCAATCAAAATGGGCAACATGTGGAGCACTTTTTATAATAACTTCTCTTGAATTACAATTACTAATTTTTATTGCTGAATTTTACAGTTATTGTTCATTAAATCGTCCAAAAATATACAGGGTGTTCCATTTGGAAAAATTGAGAAAATTCAGTTCAAATAGTTGTAAATTTAAAAACTATTTTTGCCCACCCTGTATACTTTTAGGAAGTAAAAATGGTGTCATCGCAAAGATGTCTCATAACTGATATTAACATATTTTTTCTTAAAATCGATAATTGTGACTGTAGTGTTTTTTTAATATACACGTGTAAATGGCATAAATCGAAGTCGGACGCACCTTTGCCCCACCCTGTATATGTCGTTTGTAAAATAATCAATCATGCAATAATAGTATAGTGAATTACCATAGATAGAAAATGTAAACAGCCTTTACAAAATAAAGAAAAAACACTAAAAAGTATAAAATAAAATAAGTTTTATAAGAACTACCTATTAGTGCAAGGTGACACAAAAGTGTACCTTAATACTTGTCATTTTGAATTTGGAGCAAGAATGTCTAATTTCATACAAAGGTTTTGGATTTCCCATTGCAACGAGGGTAATATCTATAACTGTGCCAAACAGAGATGTTTATTACTATCATAAATATTTTTCTGCATCTTCCTCGATAGGAAAAAAAATGATACCACAAACTTTATTTCCATATGATCTTCAGTAACTATTTGCTATAATCTACATGTTTTTTGTTACTACTTGAAATCAGAAACTGAAAAATATTTGTTTTTATACGTTTTCTATCGTCTGTTTAATGAATACATATTACTAAAATTTATACAATATTTCAAATAGAATCAGATCAAATCACTTATTAACAATGGTATATAAGAAGGGTATTGCACGTCAAGGACAATTATTTGTTTGATACAAAAGTAGTATAACAATTTGTAAAATGACATTATATCACAAAAAATATTTTATTGACGAAAAATACACAAAACATAGAAATGTATATACGTAATATGTATAAAAGAAAGCAAGGTATCAAATACCTCCACAGGGAAATAAAGTGAGAGTGCTCCATGTCAAATTGTTTCTAAAATAGGAAAATTGACAGGCTCAGTTAGAATGCCCAAGTCCTCAGTAGAGTAAAAACAATAATGTAACATTATTTTTTTAATTCTTAATTTAAATGAATTATAATCTAACACTTTAACAACGTTTGGTAATAGATTATGTAACTTTAGAATCAATGAATTTTTTGTCGATTTTGTCAGTCGAAATCTAGTGGGCCTAAGAAAATCTGCCTGCCTAGTGCTATAGTTATTATGAATGTCTGTACTTCTGTCAAACAAATTGCAGTTTTTTAGAATTTCAAGTAAACTGAGATAAATATATAAAGAACGGACAGTAAACAATAAGCAGTAGACTATCTCATAGACGGAGCGCTGGCGGCCGCGGAGGTACTACGACATTACCTCCGGCTGGAATTTTGTGAAATGGTTGGGGGGACCATGAGGAAGTGCCATCTGCAAGGATTTTGCTCAAAACCCCTGCAGAGAACACGTCAGACGACTCAAAAATGAAAAAATCCTTGCTCAAAAAATGATCATACCTCCGGCTGAAAATTTGCACATTACATGTTTAAAAGTCAGAGATAACGTATGTAAATCGTCAGACGTCTCGGTCGCTGCCGAAGGGGTCAGACGCCCTCAAATTTGTCATTTTTTTTCAAAAAATTTTTTTTTTACCTCCGTCTGACGTTTTAACATATTGTAACAGAGACCATTTTAAGCACATTTTAAAATCGTCAGACGAAAATACCGCTGCGAAGTCCCTCTACAATGTTCACAAAGTTCCGACCCACATGGAACGTATATTTTTTTTTCGAAAAATTATTTTCATTACCTCCGTCTGACGTTTTTACATATTATCGTAGAGACAATTTTAAGCATATACATAAATCGTCAGATGAAAATACAACTGTGGAATTCCTCTGCAATGCCGTGAAAATCCAGCCTACATTACTACATATTGGGGTATTTCAAAATAAAGTAATTTGCTATTTTCTGACTTGGCATCCCGTAAAAAGTTTACCGACGATGAACTAGAGATTTTGATCAAAGATGAGCGCTCTAGGTGATGTGGAGCATCGTCCGCAATTGTTTTTTGATGAAAAATCACAAAATTACGTAGAATTCTTGTGACACATAGGTCAAAAAGAAAATTTTTCAGACGAGATGGTATGTTTTAAGTTTTTTGAGTCATTTTGAAACGAATAACTATCTTGACATTATTTAATAAAATCAACCGTTTAGCCAGAAAAAATTCAAACAAATTGAAAAGTGGGTATTCTCCAAACTTCAATTAATTTTTATGGCGAAACAGTTGATTTTTTCGAAAAATGGGGAGAGATCTTTTCTTTTCCGAATGGGCCAATTTATAACAATTTTCACTTCTTATTTTACAACAAATTACGACTATTACAAAATAATTCGTATTCCTCCACAAGAAAATAGTTAAAGTTTGGAGACTACTCACTTTTTCAATTTGTTTGAATTTTTTCTAGCTAAACGATTCATTTTGTCGAAAAAATGTCAAGAGAGTTTTCTGTTTCAAAATCACTCAAAAAACTTAAAAAATACTATGCCGCCCGTTAAAATTTTATTTTTGACTTATTTGCCACAAAAATTATATTTTATTTTGTGATTTTCCATAAAAAAGTTGGATTGCGCTGAATTCCACAGTTGTATTTTCATCTGACGATTTATATATATGCTTAAAATCGTCTCTACGATAATATGTAAAAACGTCAGACGGAGGTAATGAAAATAATTTTTCGAAAAAAAAAAAATACGTTCCATGTGGCTCGGAACTTTGTGAACATTGTAGGGGGACTTCGCAGCGGTATTTTCGTCTGACGATTTTAAAATGTGCTTAAAATGGTCTCTGTTGCAATATGTTAAAACGTCAGACGGAGGTAAGAAAACAATTTTTTTGAAAAAAAAATGACAACTTTGAGGGCGTCTGACACCCTTTGGCAGCGACCGAGACGTCTGACGATGTACATATGTTATTTGTGACTTTTAAACAGGTAATGTGCAAATTTTCAGTCGGAGGTATGACCATTTTTTGAGCAAGGATTTTTTCATTTTTGAGTCGTCTGACGTGTCCTTTGCAGGGGTTTTGAGCAAAATCCTTGCAGATGGCACTTTCTCATGGTCCCCCCAACCACTTCACAAAAGTCCAGCCGGAGGTAATGTCGTAGTACCTCCGCGGCCGCCAGCTCTTAGTCTATCAGCTACATTTCATTCATAAATTCACTGAGCGCTCTGGAACCTCAAATGCAGGCGGTTTCATCACAGGCATAGTAATTTAAAAAGATACCATGAGTGTACGAAGCAAATTAGCGTTGTTGATTAACTAATAAAATAAATAATTATTAGTTAGGAAAGAGACCACGAGTTTTTAATATTTGTGCAGCCAGATGTATAAATTTAATTTTTTAATATTTTATATGGTTAAAATAAAAAATCTCTAGATGATCTAGATAAATAAAATAAAATACACAATTGGCAAAACATTTTATTATAATAATTGAATAATGAATCCTAAACATTTATTGATATTTCAAATTATTAATTTTGTGTTTTGTCTGCCAGTTTTAAAATTTCTATTAATAAATTTAAGACTGTAAAATATGTTCGCATTTTTTCCTTAAAGCACTTATTCTCGATAATTTAGAAACATTGCCGATACACAGCGCTTCTACTCACATGACGTGGTGTGGAAGTAAAATAGATTAAAATAAATAAAAGTTGTTGAAAAAATTAATTTTTATCGTATAAAAACATAATATCGATCTCCTTGGGAATATTTAAATTTAGTACAAATTTTGTTTGCATTCATTCATTCAACTTGTGCATTTTTTTTGTAACATCAGAAAAAGTCTCGGAAAACGAAAAAGTTTGCATGCCTATATAACAAGTATTTTTTTTTATTTCGAATTACCCCTTTAATTTAACAATAATTAAGAATAGTGTAAATAACAAATTTATTATTTTATATTTTGCACAAAGTTACTTAATTGACTATCAGGATCACGAGGAAAACATATGTATCTTTACAGCTTTTAGAGTTATTTTATTCTACTCTGATGAAGTACCAGTTTCATTTAAAAAATGACAAAACTTTTTATAAAATGACTAGTTTGTAATTGGTCTACAACATACACAGATTTTTAAATTTATCCTGTAATATTCTTAAATTATACAAAAATTCAGGCATTTTATCCCATTTCCTATTACAAGAAGTGGAAGGAGGCCACAACGAGGTTTCAACAAATATTCTGATATACATGGTATTCCATTTAAAAAAATGTTAGTTAATCCTGTAGAATCATCTTAGCTCACCCTGTATATTCGAAAATAATTTCCGGCTATAGGCTTTTTGTCTAATTTATTTATGTTTTTAAATCAAGTTTCTAGCTATCATAGAACTTGACATATCGAAGTCGGACGAAGTCGGATATACTTTTAATTTATATTCTTAAAATTACGTCATTAATGGTTCTTGCTTTTGCAAAACAATAACTTTTATAGTAAAATCAATAAATAATAATAAAATAAAAATAAGTTTATTGAAAAGAAATAATAACAAACATTATTGCATAATTATTGCATAGTTATAACTATATAATTCTGAGTATATTAATAGTAATAAACTTAAAGGTAAACCTCACATAGTTAAAGAACTGTCAGTGAGTGTATTATATTTAACATTACCAATTTTTATTTATCTGTTTTATGGTCTATATCTTTTCTTTATGTATATTCATATATTACCATATACAAATACATACATATACATGTATAGATATATATACATATTTACACATGTACACACACATACATACACATATGCATGAACATACATACATATGGTGAGTCAATAATTGTAGTAAGTATAATACTTCTTAGTATAATTGTAATTGTAATTGTTTATCTTCTGAGGGAACAGGAGCCGGAGTATATAGCTATAGTCCAAGGGTGAAGATATCCTCACTCATCTTACACGCAGATCAATTAAAATTTTTTCAGATAGCCAAGCTCTTGGCTCCTACCGCTGTAACTCCAAAACGGTATGGAACTGTCAGAAGGCTTTAAATCACTTGAGCAAAAACAACAAAGTGACTCTGGTCTGGATACCCGGCTATTCTGGTATGGAAGGTAACGAAATAGCCGACTCCTTGGCCAGAGGAGCAGGATCACGAATCATCGGGCCAGAACCAATACTTGGTATATCTTCAAGTACTGCTAACTCTCCAGTATTCGTAAGAATTACCAGGATTAGTTCATTCTAAGGCGTTTATAAAATACCCCTCGAAATCAAGAACTAAGAAACGTTTAGAGTTAAACAGGATAAACCTGAAAACTCTAACAGGCCTATATACCGGGCACTGCCGACTAAACTATCATCTGCATAAACTCGGCCTAGCGGAAAACGCTGAGTGCCGTCTGTGCTTGGAGGATGATGAGAAGGCAAACCACGTCCTATGCACCTGTCTCGCTGTGGAGTGGATCTGATTCTCAATATTTGACAAAGGGCAACTGCTGCCAGAGAATCTGGACACATTTTCACACAATAATGTTATCAGTTTCATTAAGAGACTGAGCTTATTGGGTGAAATATAATTAGGAGAGAGCCACAATAGGCCTGCTAATGACCGCAGTGGAGGGTCCACCAGGACCCACTCATAATAACCTAACCTAACCTAACTGTTTATCTTATACATATTTTTTATGCATATACACATATATACATGTATATAAACACAATTATATATTATCAATCAAAATATACCATTTTCTATAAAACTGTGAAGTATTTGAAAAGGGTAAGTCTGAAGCCATTTTTTAATTTCATATTTTAACTTTTAAATGGATACTTTTTAAATTCTAATGGGATTGTATTATATATTCGAGGGGCTAAATAAGTGAGACTTTTTTGCCCTATCGTCTTTTGAGCTCGAGGAACGGTTATTTTTTTCTTCTTGTTTATTCCTGGTGTGGTAGCTATACGTGAGGGTCAAGTGAAGCTGCTCAGCTGCATTTGTTATATATTTATATTGATAAATTATTAACACTTCACATTACAGCTTTCTTATGGTTAACAGTTTAGATTGATTATATAAAAGTTCAGTTGAATAATAATAATCTTTGTTATATATTATTTTTAGAAACCTCTTTTGCAGTCCGTCAGTCAAGATGGTCTAGATTGACTTTGCTTACCCCACCCCAGGCCAGAATTTCATAGTTTAATTGTAACTATTAATCCATAATAAACAGTTATTAATTGTTACCTATTTAAGATATTTTTTAGTTGTTTAAATGTATAAATAAATCTTCTTAGTTTTTTACATAAGTTTTCTATATGAAACTTCCATTTCAGATGGCTATCAAGAGATATCGCAAGATATTTTATACATGTTCTACTTTCAAGTTCCAGATTTGTTCCTTCAATACTGATGTTCATGAATGGTGGGAGGTGGTTTTCATAAGAGCAAAAAGGTAGGTATTTTATTTTATTAATATTAATTGTTAGAAGATGCTCATCGAACCAATCTTTTACTATTTTTAAGTTTCTACTGACTACTTACTGCAATATTTCCCAGGATGGTTCACTAAAAAATATAGCAGTGTCATCAGCGAATGAAACAATTTGGCAGTCTAATGACATGGTGAGTAAGTTGTTTAAGTATATATTGAATAGGGTTGGTCCCAGAACAGTTCCCTGTGGTAGACCATAGATAACTGTTCTGGGATTGCTTATTGATTCTCCTATTTTATTCATTTGAGTGCGATTGTCTAGGTAACTTTGTAATAGTTCATCAATTTTTCCTCTAAAACCTATATCCCAAAGCTTCCCTTCCCATTTTTTGGTGGTTTATCGTGTCGAACACCTTAGCGAAGTCGATAAATACGCAAATAGAAAGAAAACTCTGGTCTATAATATTATATATTTCCCTAACTATTTTCCCAATGGCGTCTTGAGTGGAAACTTTCTTACGACACCCAAACTGTTTATCAGAACGTAGTTTAAATTTATTTAGAAAGAACTTCATCCTTACTTTGAGCGCTTTTTCAAATATTTTTGAGATATGTGTAGTAAGAGAGATAATTAATTACGTTCAGTTTGTCTCCACTTTTATAAATTGGCATAATTATTGCTGTTTTAAAATGTATGGGGCATAAACCAGATTCAAAAATTTTGTTCATTAGGTGAGTTAACAGCGGGGTAATTACATCTGCAATATCTTTAAGAGTTTCAGTTTTTATATTATCATAGCCCGGTGATTTCTTATATTTTAAGTTTAAAATATAATATCGAATTTCTGGTTCTGATACTGGTTCTAATAAAAAGGTGTTTTCATGGATATGATTTGCAAATTTTGTGGTAGGTTTTTTAATTTTATTTGCCATATTAAGTCCAATGCCAGAGTAGTGTCTATTAAAACAATTTGCTATTTCTTTTTCATTTGAGGATATTGTGTCGTTATTTAATTTAATTTTTTGTATTTCCGTTTTCGTTACGCAGTTATTTGTAATGTTTTTTACCGTTTCCCATATTGTCTTGGAATTTGTTAACTGTTTAATCCTATTTGAAAGAAGTTTTGTTTCGCCTTTTTTATTAGATTATTTAATTTATTTTTATAAATTCGGTACGTTCTTTTATAGCATTATCTATTGGGTTTTTAACCACCTGCTTTTAAAGACGGTCTCTCGTTATTATAAATTTGACTAAACCGTTAGTGATCCATTCTTTTTCATTTATTCGGTTTTTGTTTAATTTTTATGGTCGATTTTAATATAGCGTTTTTTTAATATGGACTAATATAACAGTTTTTTTCACGAGGAAATATTAATAAAATTTTCCGTAACTACTAGAATAAATGTTATTTAAATTTATTTATTATTTCGCTAATATACAATCACAAGAAAAGTCTAAGGATATTTTTACAAAATCATACAAGACATAAAAGACATTTTTGTTTGTTTTTCTTTTCTAAATCAATTAAAAAAAATACGTATATTTAAAAAATGTCCCTAGACTTTTCTTGTGAGGACATAAAGGAAATTATTATTTGTTTTTTTTTTAATCAAATCAAAACAGAAATACGTATATTTATAGAAATATCCTTCTTGTGAGTGTAGATAAAGATAACGTACAGTTCGCCGATCCGTAATAGATACTCGAAAGGAATGGCAAGACAGTTTCCGTATGAATAGAAAATTAGGCGTCGAGCATGTTATAATTATATTTATTGTTTAAATGCACTTTTAATTGTGTTAATTCGACTTCTCATAGTTTTTAACACGCTTTTATTAGCTTCACTTTTATGTTTGTTTGTTTGTTTGTAACCGACTCTTTGGACTCGATTTTGACCCACTTTAAACGGACAGATTTAATTGAAACTTTGTACACTTACGAAGAACCGGTAACAATACAATAATTTGATAAGTTTATATCATTATCCTGATCAGGATCGCCAGTCCTTTCCTCACGTATCCTCTGCGTGAGAGCAAGAGGCTTAATATTGTAAGTATATTCCGTGATTCTCAGTTCGGTCGTTGGCCGAGCGGGCAAGTGTTAGTCGACGCGAAACGACAGACTCCTCAGGCGTGAGTTCAAATCCCATGGCTGAAATTAAAAAAATATTTTTTTTTTCAGAAATATCTGTTGGATCGTAATATGTTATAATATCAGCATCAATAAGCAATATAAATATAGTTTAAAAAAACTACAAAACACGCTTTCATAGCACATCAAACTAAAAAAGTGAAAAATAAATATAGTTTAAAAAAACTAAAAAACACGCTTTTAAAGCACATCAAACTAAAAAAGTGAAAAATAATTATTAATATAAACTGAAAACAATAATGAACGAAAAATACTAGTATTATTGTGAAAAAAGCGTGGGGCGCTTTGTGCCATATTTTTCGTATATCGAGCAACCCACGCTTTTTTCACAATAATACTAGTATTTTTCGTTCATTATTGTTTTCAGTTTATATTATTAACTATTTTCCATTTTTTAGTTTTATGTGCTTTAAAAGCGTGTTTTTTAGTTTTTTTAAACTATATTTATTTATACTCTGAATTCTTAAAAGTTAACTTTGGTATAACAGCAAATATTTTCCTTGTCGTTCTTTGGAGTATCTATTACAGGTGGGTGACTTAAGAATCGTAGACGAGCGATTGGTTCTTTAAAAACAAAAAGTAAAAGAATCTTAAGAAAATTTGTTTATTTGGATCGTTTATTAACAGTTTACGTTTATGAACAATTTACACAAGAACTATGCTAGTCAATGTCTAGGACGAAAAAAACTCTAAGAGTGCTCGAGCCGCTCTTATTTATAAGGTTTGTTCCAGCAGCAGATTTGGACTAGTTTGATACCATCAGAAATATGCGCCCAGTTAAGTATTAATGTAAAAACAGTGAGCTTAGCGTATATGAGCCAGCTAAGTGAATATTTCTGATGGTTTCAAACTGGTCCGAGGCTGCTGTTGGAACAAACCTATAGACTTATCTGGGTATCACGCTCCGACGCACGGCCACTTCTACACTGATGCTTTTCAGAGTAGCGTTTCAGAGTAGTGGCTGTGTCAGGTCACCGACGGCGAAGCCTGACAACAAGATAATCTACTGGTTATTGTTTACTGTGAGGAAAGTATTGGCATAATACCCAAGGATACGAACAGTGGTCTGCATTAGTTATGATCCTGATAGCTTTCTTTTTTTTTGGTAGACGAAAAAGTTTTATAGTATAACATGAATTACCCCAAATAGTGATTCCATAACTAATGTGTGAGTGAAATAAATAGTAAAAACTTTTTTAGTACTTTAAAAACTAGTTATTTAAGTACTCAAAATGCTTTTCAACCATCGAAACAAAAAATATATAGTTGCAATTACACTCAGCAGTTCAATATAGCAAGACCAGGTTAGTTTATCGTTTAAAACAACACCTGAAAGTTTTACGCTATCGCTTTTAGTCACACTGTTACTCGCAAAAAAAATATGTCTGGGTTCTATACTAAAGTATACTTTACAGAGGCATATGGTTCTAAGTACAAATGTAGACGTTAATTAATTTTCTAATAATATCTACAATGTTACGTAAATTTAAACCATTCTAAACCATTCTACCCGTATCCTATTAGGCAAATACTGAATTACCTCGTTTCATATGTTTCAGTTTTAAAATATTCTCCACATCCTTTAAACCTGCTCTAAGTATTGCTAAAGTCTGTCATAAGAATATTTAATAGCTACTATTCATAAAACAAATAGGCATTCTGTTTGTTATAATATGCCTAGGTATCTTTTAAACGGTATTTAAGTCTTGTGGCTTAGCATTTTACAATTCCTATAATACGTAGCCTTTAATATTAAAATTTTTTGTTGTCTCAGTTTTGTTTAAAATAATATTTGACAAGAAATATACAAGGAGTCTCACCAGGAACTTCATCGATATAAGGAAAAGTACGCACCAGAAAATTTTGAAAATTTAGGGAGCTACAGTGTGGCAAAATCCAACTAAAATAATTACAAGCATCTGGCTCTTTAGGTTATACCGGAATTCGATACCAACTTGCTAATTTTAAATGGAACACCCTATATATTTTAGGGTTTTCGAAAGGAACATAGAATTCTGAGTCAAAAACATGCCTATGCCTAAACCCAGCCGTTTCAGAGATATTTGACATTTTAAAAAAATTTTGGGGGTATTGGTTTACAATAACCTTTATAACTTTCTTCGTGTAAAAGATACTCATTTTCGTCTTGGCATGCGGAAAGAGCATAAGGTGAGCTACGCTCTACAGTTTAAAGAAATTTAATAATTGTATACCAAGTGTTCCATTTTTTACATTACATTTTGTAAATTTCAAACCGCGAAAACTTGCTTAAGTCAAATGGAACACCCTATATTTTTTTACGTCAGGTTATGTACTATTAAATTCCTTTTTCTCTGATATAAGCATTATGGGGGTTTAAGTTGCAACTTTTTGAAATATTTGCGATTTTCTTAGAAATCAAGAATTTTTAGTAAACATTTTATCAAATTAGCCACAATTAGAAACAATCAGTAATGTCAGTCATTCTCTTATGTCAAAAAATGCCACCGCCTTAAATTACACCCACGAAGGCTTTCTGAATTTGTTTATTATTTATGGAGAATGTGATAAAAGTAATATCAAGAATTTGTAGTACATTTGCTACTCAATATCCACAAAAACCGAAACCGTCACCAAACACTGTAAAACGCATACTGGATAATTTTAAAAAC
The DNA here is from genome assembly GCA_029963845.1 of Rhamnusium bicolor. Lineage (NCBI taxonomy): Eukaryota > Metazoa > Arthropoda > Insecta > Coleoptera > Cerambycidae > Rhamnusium > Rhamnusium bicolor. The sequence continues at coordinate 166,839 of JANEYF010005873.1, forward strand.
TATGGCTCTATCGAGGCAAGAATTTAAAAGCGGAGGCCCATTGTTGATGACGAAAATGAGGAAACAGCAATTCTGGGATATTTTCATGCATTTCCAATGATGTCATTAAGACAATCTGCTCTGGAATCGGGACTATGCAAGGATTCAGTTCACAGAATCTTAATTAAATATAAATTTCACCCGTTTTCGTTTCAACGATTAACCCTCCAGTACAACGTTCGGTAAAGTTTATGAGAGCCCATTAACAACTATAGAAGATTGTATGCAGAGAGTAAGAAATGCATTTCAAAACTTATCACAGGATTCAATTAGAAGAGCTACCCATGAAGAACTAATCCACAGGTGCGCAAAATGTGTGGAGGTTCGAGGGCGGAATTTTGAACAATTATTAAATTAAAATGGAATCATGTTTTTAGTTGATTTTATCTTAGCTATATTAGTTTATGAAAAGTGTTTTGTTTAGTGTTATTTTCCGTTTTCGTGGATATCTAGTAACAAATGAACTACAAGTTTTTGATATTACATTATCACATTCTCCATAAATAATAGACAAATTCAAAAATCTTCGTGGGTGTAATTTAAACGCGGTGGCATTTTTGCATTACAGAATGACTGATATTACTGATTGTTTGTAAATTTGATAAAATTTTTACTAAAAATTCTTGAATTTCTAAGAAACTCGCAAATATTTCAAAAAGTTGTAACTTAAACCCCCACAATGCTTATATTAGAATAAAAGAAATTTAATTATACATAACTTGATGTCAAAAAAATTCAGGGTATTCAATTTGACTTAAGCAAGTTTTAGCGGTTTGAGGTTTACAAAATGTAACGTCAAAACTGGAACACTTGGTATACTATTATTGATTTAAACTGTAGAGCGTAGCTTACTTTATGCTCTTTCTGCTTGCCAAAAAAGCAAATGAGTATCTTTTACACGAAGAATATTATAAAGGTTATTGTAAACCATTACACGTAAAATTTTTTTTAAAATGTCAAATATCTCTGAAACGGCTAGATTTAGGCATAGGATATCCTACATGTTTTGACTCAGAATTGTATGCTCTTTTCTAAACTCTAAAATATATAGGGTATTCCATTTAAAATAAGCAAATTGGTACCGACTTCCGGTATAATCGGAAGTGCCAGATGCTTGTACTTATTTTAGTTGGATTGGCCATACTGCCGTTAGGAGTTACTTAAATTTTCAAAATTTTCCGGTGCGTACTTTTCCCTATATCGATCGATGCAATTCCTGATGAGACACCCTGTAGAGATCACGAATTAATTGCAGATAATTATTAACTAAAATTATTAAATCATTTTATTTCGATTTTTTACATATTTTTGAGGGACATAACGGGACATAACAGAATATTTATTCCACAATAAAAAAAACATAAAATTTTCATCAAGTCTCCTTGTCTCAAATTCATTCGTAAGAGAAGTATGGTCAAAAAATACTTTAGGAAACAATAATAATCTAACATTAACTAGTGTACTCAAATACAACGTTCATTTATAACATAAAATAGTGTCTAATGTTGTGGATCATAAATCTGAAGCATATGTATTTTTTCCTTTTACAATAAAGGAATATTATCCTTTTGTAAAAGAACTTCCACTGAGTCGGCAGATGTGCCACTCTCATAATTTTCTTTTGAGGAACTTCTTCTGACACCGCCTAATATTTTCAGATTTACCAACATCAGCACTTTTTCTTACAGTGAAATATTTCTCTCAAAATAATTATCTTCCAGAAGTTGCCCATGCGAGTATAACAGATAACCTGACTAATTATTTTCGGATGAACCAACTGTTTGTATTAATTTAAGAATGCATTAAATCATCCCAGTTGGAACTATTAGAATAAAATTTCATATGTATAGGGTAAGTCAAAGTTAAATTTCTTTTCGAAAAGATCCAATAGGGACATAAGACATTAGTAGTTAATAGTTATTTACGTAACTAGACTGGAAACTGATTCTTTTTTTGGGTAAGGTGGACATTTCCAGGGCGAACGCTAAAGAGCCCTGAGCCAGTGAGCTCAGTGAATACACTCAAAAAACTTTTTAACATCAAGAAAAATTCATGAAATTCAACTGACAGATGCTTACTTTCGAAGGAGGCTGGATTAATCATTTTCAGTTGTTATCAGATAGTTACTGTTAGGTCAACCAAAAGTGACATAACTATCGGTAAAGGCTTCACCGATCCCTTATGTCACTTTACCGGCTAGATCAGTAAATATATATCTGTACCTAAGAGCCATAACGAGTTCAGTCACTAAATTATTTTTTTTAGCAAAATGCTGCTAGAAGATTTCGTTTATCTACTTAAACCATATTTTCCACAAACTTATACAGCTGGCGCTCTCCTTATACTAAGGCTTTATTGGACTCTAATGGACGTAACAATTGACAACCAAAATCTCATTTTAAGAAATTCGGACTTAACCCGGTGTGGCTCTGAGGTACAGGGTTATTCATTATAAATTAACCACCCCTTTACGACTGAATTTTGTTAAAATTCTATCAAAAGTACAGTAGCGTATAGATTTCAGGGGATACAAAAAAACAATATTTTTTTTTAAATGGGTATATTATTAAATTTTTGGAATAATCCTTTGTTCTTGATTTCAAAAATATACCATATATTACCCCTACCATATACCGTTTTTGAGTTATTAAACGTCGAATATCTTAGTTAAACTAGTTACTGTAAATATGAAAAAGTTAACATTATTAAAGTGAGCTATGTAAATGACAACTATTATGTTCGATAAGTGACATTTCTTTAATGAAATAATGAAAATGGTTTACAGTGAGGAAGAAAAAAATCCAAATATTTACTTCTTATATACAAAATAACAAAAATAAACTTGCAGCAAAAAGAGCATATGGGGTGTTGTATCCAAATCGTCCAACACCATCAGAAAATACGTTCAAAAATATTTACCGAAAGATGAATAATACCTCCAGGTTTAGTAGAAAAAAATCGTGTAGTTCAAGCAAACCAGGAAAAACAGCTAGATATATTGCTTCATTTCAGCTAAGGTAAGCCCATACATATTTATTCGCGAATAGACTTTTTTGAAACATTGTATTATTTTTTAGAAAATTCTAAATGTAGTATAAATAATGCAGTCGATCAATTAGGTAAAAGTTATTCCAACATCCAACATACGTTAAAAAATAACAGCTACAGTCCATTGAAAATTGTACCCGTACAAGTTTTAACAGAGGCTCATAAAAAGAAAAGGCTGGACTTTTCTACGGCAGGAGTTTTTAATAAGAAAAATCGAAGGTCGCGGAAAAACAAGCACAACAGAAAAAGATTGATAAAACAAATAAAAAATTCAGGAAGAAAAACTGTTAGCGTTTGGTGTGGAATTTTCAGAAACAAAATTGTTGGGCCTATATTTTATGATTATACTTTAACTGGAGTTACCTATTTGGAAATAGTTATCCCAGAAGCAGAAAATATTATTTTGCAGAATTTTCCGGAAGCCGAACTTGATGATATGATTTGGATGCAGGATGAGGCAACTCCGCATAGTGTCCTTCCCGTTCATTTGAATAATGTATTCCCAATATGGATAGGGAATAATGGACCTACTAAATGGCCCCCTAACAGTCCAGATTTGACCCCTATGGATCATTATTTTGAGGATTTCTAAAAGACATTGTCAATAATAATAATAATAATAATAATAATGATATTCAAGTCATTAAAGAGGATTCGACTTGAAATAAACAATCTGAATGTAAATAATGAAGCCATTTCGGGTGCAATTATAAATAGAAGAAGACGTTTATGCATTGAAAATAATGGTGGACACATCGAACATCTTTTATGAGATCATTTATTTATTTAAATTTCCTATTTTGTATAAATAGTTGGTTTTTTCTTCCTCACTGTAAACCATTTTGATTATTTCATTAAAGAAGTGTCACTTATCAAACATAATAGTTGTCATACAGTAACTAGTTTAACTAAAATATTCGACATTTAATAACTCAAAAACGGTATATGGTAGGAGTAACATATGGTATATTTTTGAAATCAGAAACAAAGGGTATTTAAAAAAAAATATTACTTTCTTGTATCCCCTGAAATCTGCACGCTACTGTACTTTTGACAGCATTTTAACAAAATTCAGTCATAACCACAAAACTTTTATTTAAAACTTTTTTTTCTATAGGCAATAATAACGATGATAAGGGGTGGGTAATTTATAATGAATAACCCTTTACAAATATTTTCTATTTAAAAGGATTACCAAAAACAGTTAACTTTCTGGACGGTTGTAAAAACAAAAATATTATGCAAAAAAAACTACCTTATTAAAGGAGAACAAATTTTTGGAGGTATAAATTAACGCGATCTTAACAAAATTATTCAGGGGCTTATCCCTCATTAGAATCGAAAATTATGACTCTCTTGGTTGGTCGAGACAAAAGATATAGACAAAAATGTGAAAAAAAAATGGTAAAATAATTAAAACAATTATCTTTTCGTTTAACTCGTTCTAACTCAAAAACGGAATAATGAATTGGTCTCAAATCTTTACCGTGTTATCACTATATATTTGTTAACAGAATGTGTTAATATGAAGGTCAAATTTTAATAAGTGTAGAAAATATGGATTTTTTCCTAAGGATGTCGATAGATTGTGAGAATTTGCAGAGGTAAATATGGCAAGCAGGGAACTTTTTTATCTTTCGAAATGGATACCAAGTATATTGAGAAGAAATAAAGGTAAAGTATGGAGGCAACTTTTTTATTTAAAACTTTTTTCTAGGATTAACAGTTTTCGAGAAAATTGCAGGTAAAAATACGAACACCCACATGGACGAAACAGCGCAGAAAACGAGATAAAAGTTAGTAGACGTTGAACGTAAACAGGTATATGTATGTATAAATTACTCGCTTTAACTTCAAAACGCGACAAGTTGATGGCAATTTTTTCTACATAATTAATAATTACATATTTACCAATAGCAGGTAGAAGGTACAATTTTAACAAGCCTATTATTTTATTAATAAATCTTATCCAGGGTATTTATAAATATAAGAAACATAAGAATTTTTAATCCTCCAATAAGTACGCATTATATAAAATGGGAGTGGTGGCAGTCGTATAGATATGAGTATTTTTTGATTCAAAAAATATACTCAGTCCCTTATTGTCTAGGGGTGGTCTGTGGTCTAGGGGAATACATACTTTTACGTTGTCGCTGTCGTGTGTTATCAAAAGTTTTTTGTTGAATATCTTAGGTAATAGGGAATTTTAATAATTTCGTATTGGTAGGTGGGTAGGTATTTATAATTATATTTGATTTCCCTTTCATTTTAAGTGTAAATTGATGCAGCTGATAATTGCATTATATATGGCAAATATGCTACATCCGATCGATTTAGCGATGTGGTAAAAAAAAACTACTTATATATTGGTTTACAAGGCATTATAGAAATTTCAAAGAAAATAAATGATGGATTGTATAGGAAAATTGAACAAAAGACATAACATTTTCCAAATTAAAGTGTAGGAAAAATTACACGAGCAAAACAAATTTCCAACATACAACAAGTGGGTGTATAACAAATGTACGATGAATGACTAATAATCTTGCGAGCCAATAAATATTTTGAAATATAGTGTTAGCATAGTTGATAAAATAACTCCGTTTGAGATATGCTTCTAGCAACTAAATGCACAAAATTGTGCTAGTAGGTACTTTATTTCAGTTTTATTCCGTGTACTGAGCAAGAATGATGATATTCGCACTGGTTTTAGACACTGGTTTTAGACAATAATTACTTTATTTCGAATTTCACACATACATACACTAATCAATGGTTTCTAAGTGTTTCAAATTTATCACATAGAAGACATATGGTCTTTATATCAAACCCTCCTCTTTTTGTCTACGAGTGCATTATCCATGTATCCTTAGTCATTAAAATTCCGATTTTATATATTAAAATAGTTAGCACACTGTGACACCTTCGTAACCAATCTCATAACCCTTTTGTACCCTTAACTTAGTAGAGTGTCAAAGCGAGGAGATTATGTTATGTATAGTCCTCCTTTATCGGTTTACGCACATTTTCAGGATTTTAATTCGTAATAATTTGGAAATGTATCACCCGAAATAGATTTTGGTAACTGATAGAATGTCGGTAACACATTGTATTGTGAAAGTGAGAAAAAGTTGAGGCAATGAATGTTTATGCTAGTAGTTCTTAAACGGTTTATTAATAAAAAATATAATAATTAACATCTCAGTAATTATTAGGGAGAGGAAAATAAATCAGAGTTCAGGACCGGCAGCTACTACCGCCTTATGGTTGACAGAAGGACATAGGTAGACAAATAAAAGCAAAAGTATAAAATGAAATATCTAAATACCGTTTGATACAATGTATTATTCAGAATGATTCAATCTGTCATCGCATTACTATACGTGTAGTCACAACTAATATGCGCCAAAAGATACCATAAAAATTATAGAAATAACACAAACCCCATTGTAAAATCTGAACTACTAAATTTGCTGACCACATGTCTGAACCAAAATTATTTCCAATTTAACAACGAGATATTCACATCAAAAGAGGGCCTAATAATGGGAAACCCATTAAGTCTTATTTTAGCAGAAATGTTTATGGACCATATTGAGAAACAAATACATAAAAACAAATTAAGTAAAAGTATAGATATGTAGATGATATCGCATATTTTACAGGTACAACAAGACAGTTAAATAGTTTTGTAGAATTTATTAATAATTTACACCCTAATATAAAATTTACTGTAGAATATGAAAAAGACAATCTGATTATTTTTTTAGATTTAACTATCACAAAAATTAATAATTCACATGAATTTAATATTTATCATAAACCTTCGTACACAGATATTACGATATATAATAGATCAACACATCCTGTAAAACAAAAACATGCTGTCTATATTAGTATGATAAACAGATTAATCAAATTTCCTTTAACTGAATATAATTACAACAACGAATTAAATTTTATTAAACATAAGCAGTGAATAATAGTTTTAAGGAAACTTAGGTTAACAATTTACTTAAAAAAGAAAAATTATAATGTAGCAATAGAGTCAGTTTATCCAAAAGCAGAAATCAGTGAATTAAATGATTCAAGATATAAATCCCTTACTTATATAGGCCAACCTGCCGAAAAAATATCAGTTAAACTTAAGAAAAAAATAATATTAAAATAGCATTTAAAACTAATAACACTCTAGGAAAATTTATTAAGAACAATAAAGATAAAACTAAAAAAAGAACAAAAAAAGTTTATTCTATAAGCTTACATGTAGTACATGCCCTAAAGTATACATCGGACAAACGGGGAGAAATTTTGGAAAAAGATTGTCTAAACATAAACGCAGTTTTAATAACAATAAATTAGATTCGACGTATGCCAACCATTTGCTAGAGGACAATCATTCTTTTAATAATAATTTTGATATTTTACACATAGAAAATAAAGGATTAAAATTGTCACTATTAGAGACATTAGAAATCAATAAATTAAAAAATAGTAATATTATTTTAAATGACCAACTAGATTTAAACTGTTCACCACTGTTAAATATTTTCTAAATTATTTTGTACCTTATTCTATTACTGTTCCATTTTATTACCCTAGATTAGTTAGTTGATACTTGTATATACCCTCAATTTATAATAAAGAATTTAGTCTTGTACTCACCATCTGATGAAGCCACTGTGTGGCGAAATAATTGTCATGAGTTAATTAAATTGTGAAAATCAAACATAAGTTTATTTTCTGTTTATTTGTAACATGCGTTCTGTATTCGTGGCAGTTAAATTATTATTTTATACACTTAGAACGGATAATGCACATGCACTTCTACAGTGTATGCTGTGGTTTGTTGTGCTCATTTACTGGCTATTAATATCGGAGATAAAGCCTTTTGAACACTCAAAATTCTTAGTATAACAGTAAGAACCTTATTACACCGAAAGGCAGTTGTTTCATCCACTATCACCCACAAAAATGTATTTCGTACGTCCTCTATAATTTTCACCAAAACATGTTTATACACACTTGAAAGATATGTTTTACGCAATGTATGGCTATTAGGTAAAGGAAAAACTGGCATATACTTTTCAAAGTAACCTCTATACTCAGCATTGTCGACTACGTTCTAAGACAGGCTACATGCACAGAACATAACACACAAATCATAAAAAAATCCTCCCAGCAATATTCTGTCGACGGATAGCTAAATGTTTTTCATAATCATGGCGTGTATTAATTACGTAACGTCGTTACATGGAGCACACAGAATATGTGACCTATCCGTTGTAAGATCATCGTAGTTTTCAATTTTTTTCATTATGCATAAACGGTAGTGACTTGTTAAGTTAACTGGGGAGAAAGTGCCAAGGTACGTATAATATTACATACGAATATCCGATATCCTTCACCTTTCTATCTCGACACTGGTTGTACTGGTTGCACATATTACAGGTATGTAAATAATAACACCACATGAATTTTTATATGGTGTGTTTATTTATAATTGTCATTTTGTGTCATTTTTGTTAGGGTACTTTTTGGTAATTTGGTTAAGATGTATTATCCATTTAATTGAAAATAAAAAAGTTCGTAAACACCCTGTAGAGTCATAGTTTACTTCTTTATTCTACCCTATATTATTTTTATGATAACGGATTAACTTCAAATGAATTAAAAAAAATACTTGTCACATAAAAAGGAACTGGCATATTGCCTGCTGCTGAAAAAAAATCAATCAGTTTAAATTTCAGTCAGTAAAATTGAGTAATCCTTTATTATACAAAGTTGACCCACATTAGTTTCGTACAATGCCTGAAAGAATATATATTTAACATTTAACAAAATTATATCCAGGCAAAAAGCTCAGAAAATTAAATAATAATTAAACAATGCAAAGGAAAAAATCATATAGAGAAGTCAGCAACAGCTGCCTGATATTTAATGAAGTTTAAAACTATACGACGGCGAGTTAAAATGTCGACAAGCACATTTTCTCTTTAATTTCCACCAACTGTGTTAGAGTAATATTTTATTATTATTTTGTTTTATTTTTAGAGGCCAGTCTTAATTCATTTTGCAGTACCTGTGGGTATTACGAATTAATGCTAGCGGTTCCCTGCAATCTAGAGTGTGCAATTCATTTATACTTGGACGTGACTTCCTTTGCACGTTTGCATTCTTTTAGTTTTTAAAACTGCTACATTATCCGTTCAAACTTACCGACTCTATTTTTTCACAAACAACAGAATCACAGCGTTTGAAAATTTCATAATATTGAAATATTGAGAATGCACGTACACTATACATATTACGCATATCATTAATTTTTTAAAACCTGGTTTGGTTCAATGTATATACATCCTGAACATTCATCATTGCCATATCTTTGAAATAAATATTCATTTTACATTTTAAGCATGTTTTTCTTGGGTTCCTTTGGACAATTGTTGTATAAAAATTTTCTTGTTCGCTTTTATTTATCTCATGTTATACTCGTACAAGTTTACTCAGAAGTATTTCCATCCTTTGTAAAATTTTATTATTCCATTATTGTAAAATAAAGTAATGGACAACATAACTGCAAGACGCATTATTTTGGAAATGAATTTGTATCACGTTATCTATAATATTTCATGATTTCAAAAACGCCATCTCTCGTTTCTTAACTCGGAAAAATGCTATATGAAATTATATAGTGTTTTCATTTCAAAATTAGCCATTTACAATAGCTTAGGATTGAAGTAGATACGGTATCAAGTAAAAATACGCTGATTTAGTTTTCGAGAGTGCAGTTCAAAACCACTATTGATTGAATTTTATACTGAGAAGAAAATTTGGAAAACCCAAAGTTTCATAGTATTTGTTTGTTTAATTTTATTAAAACAAAAAACAGAATTTACCTTTATTTACGGAAGTGAAAGATGTGCCGGTCGTAGATTGGCTCGAGTTTTTAACGAAAGACACCCCGAAAAAAATTTAGACCACTTGATCATTTCGCTATGGATTCAAATATAGCTCTATTTCGAAAGTACCTAAGTTAACCCACATTTCTGAGGGTTCCGGTACATAAGATGTTCAAAGTAAATAAGTTTTTTCCTCATAAACTAAAAATGCACAAGAGATGAGTACAGCAGAAGCATTCAGTTCTGTGTTAAATGCGTAAAAAAAATTAAAGATGATCGGAATTTTTTTAAAGAATATTTATTATTATTATTATTTCAACGGTGAATCGACCTTTTTCTTAAATGAATTTGTCAACAAGCAATTGTATATACTGGGGCAGTAAAAATCCACGTGTTTTGAGTGGACCATATACGGTGTCCCGAGAAGATCAATGGGCTGATATTCTAGGGGACAAGGTTATCGGCCTTATTTTCATTGAATACGTCCTGATAGGGCAACTTTATTTAGAGCTCATCTAATCTGTTGCCTTTTCTAATTTTTTGTTTCAAAATGGCAGTTTTCCACATAGATAATAGATTAATCTGAAGAAAAAGACAATCATTAAAATGCTAAAGAAACTAGTAGGATTACTAGAGCAAACTTTTAATGAAAGATTATTGAAAATATTATTTATGCCAGGGAAGATTGAGAAACACCATTTTTTCCATATTTTTCAGAAACACTGTAGGTATGTAAAAAAATTTGTTAAATATAATCGATATAAACTTTAAGTATATCGTCAAGTGACCTTGAACATACGTAAATTAAAGATAATGAACGAAATTAAGAAAGAGGGATTTTATGATTACTTTTATACATTTTTTTTTTAATTAAAAGATAAACGCCCCACGTTGGGCGCCAAAATTTATATGACGTCTCTCACTAAAAAAACATTTTTATTTAACCTCTTACGTTGCAGTGTCTCAAACAACTTTGTTTTGCAGGAACTAAGGAACTTTAAAAACTGAAAGTTAACAAAAGGGCACCATCTATAAGATAAAAAAACTATGGTTCCTTAACTCTTACAAAACAGGTTTCAATAGATAAACCTGAAATAATTTGAACAAGAACAAATAATTTGAAATAAAACACAAAGAATTTGAAAGTATAAAAAAATCAAATGTATTAAATGGTATTTAAAAAAAATGGTTAAATTATTGTGACAAAAATATTGAAATATTGAATGGTACATTTAAACAATGCTATAATGAATGGCATAACATAATTACTGAATTGTTAAGAACAATATCCCACAAACGAGGGCTGTAGGTCGAATTCAGCAGTTAGGTGTGTAGTCAGAGCAACAGTAACTCCCAATTACTTGGTCAGATGCTGCCTAGATTCGGCATGTACCAAACCTAATAACTGACGACAGAAAACTAACCCATTCAAAGCTTGAATATCTTCAAGTAAACTTAAATAAACCCCAGCGCCTATAAAGTTACTGTGAGTGGGCAAGACGCCAATTATAAAAAAGTTATATAATCTTAACCATAAACTTTAATCAATAACTTTGATCTAATCTAATAAAAAAAAACATAAATTGAGCTTTAAACTATAAACAATATAAAGTTTGATATTATGACACTATTTTAGCGGATTTCTGAAATTGCTACTAAAGCACTGTATATCACGCGCTATGGGTTCCCTAGAAGTCTACCATAACAGAATTAGAAATCAAATGGCAGTCTTCTACAATAGTGTCATAAGGTAAACTCGGTTTGAATAAAAATGAGCTTCTTTGTTACCAAGTGAGAATTATTGGAACAAAAATAGATAGGTACTAAGAATACTAAACCAAAGATCATTTTAATCAACTAGAAGAGTAGAGCACGAGACCTAATTACCGATTCATTCGTTCCGTTATAAATTAAATGCTCTTTAATAACACTGGTCGCGCCCTCTAACCGTTAACTCTACAACTTTACAGATTACAAGATTTATATAAAATCGCGGTACACTTACAATGGTACGCAGACGAGCATGTATGACGTCACAGCGAAGCATTGCCCTGGTTCACAATGTACTATGCTCTGATCTCAAATATGTTCAGTTTGCGCATGACGTTACAGCAAAATAAAAGTCCCGTGAATGCACGAATTACGTTATTAGGTTTGTTCCAGCAGCAGTCAGAAACGGTTTCGCTGTCCTCGACATGCACAAAACGAAATTGGCGTTCTAGCAGACAATAATTGGGGATTCTAAATACTAGTTCAGTATTCCAGCAAATCAACTGATTAGTTTCTAACCGATTTCAAACGGTTTGAAAAATTCGCGGATTCTCCACGCATTTTAGCCTGATCATGCGCAGTTTAAATAAAAATGTCATTTAAGACTATTTGAAATAAAAACGTATTTGCGAATAATCTTCCGTTCTATGGTAGCATTTTCTAGTTTGCATAAAGATAGACATAATTGGCTCCATCTTCTAAAACTATTGTTGAGAGAAATTTAAACACTAATGATTGCAAAAAATAGAGCTATAGGTTATGTTATTTATAAGTTTCAATCAAATGTAATGAGCAGAACTGAGAAAGTGCGAAAAAGCAGAAGAATAGCAAAAATATCGTTCCAACAATATAAATTGCCAACTAATTCCAGTTTTAGTTGATGTTTAGACATGCGCATTCAAAAAGTTCATCAAACCGTTTGTGACTTTCTGCTTGAACAAACTTATTATTTATTGGGTTTATTTTAATATGCATATTATTGCTTTGCTTCGCTGTGACGTAACACATGCGCATCGGCATACCATTGTAAGTGTATCGTGTATAAATAACAGAAATGTAGTTTCAAATACAAAATTCAAACTTGTAAACTGTCCGGGGGACCAAATAATACGTGAAAAAAATTCTGTCATTAACAAACTACAAAAACTATAAAATGGCATAATATGGTCATGTAACAAAGCGAAACATCCAATATGTTCCTTTATTAAGTGACAAGTACAACTAAACTTTTCACCCCAATCCATTATCCTAATGAAATAGTTTAGTTTAATTAATTAATTAATTAAAGTCCGTGAAGAAATATAAATATACAGATTCATCAAACAAATTATATCCGTTAATACACAACGTGACACCAAGCATTCCAGTATTGAATTCCTCAACTATATCGTTTTGTCTTTGACCATCAATTACTCTCACACAAGGGACGGAATTTATAAGATTTATGTGCCTCTAAAATGTGTGGACAATTCTCAAGAGAGATGGATTAGTTCGGTTAAACTTTTAAATCGAATACTCAAGGCTATCTACTATTAAGAAAATGTTTGCGTAAAATTTGAAGAAGAAAATGGAATATAGGATGAATTCGTTTGATTTATTTTGCATATGTATAAATTTTCTTTATGTAAATGTAAATAATCAATATTTAACCATCGCATCCTTAACTGATAGGTTATCTAATAGTAGTTAGTAGAAAAGAGAAACTGTAATAAACGTTAAACTGTAAAGTTATAACTTAAGAGTCTAAAAAGTCATTTAGACTACTCTTAGTAATTGCGAAATTGTTATTTTTAGGGTCATAAAACTCATAACAGACCATAAAAGCAACGTAAAAATGGTCAAATCTATAACTTCAATTTGAAAACCCATTTGAACATCAAATAAATTGAACGTAAGCAAGTGGAGCAAGATGGAAGCTGATGAACAGTTAGAAATCAAACCGATCCAGTAAATTCGCAACAGTAACGAACGACACGACGCACGATGTCACAACCGAGAATATTTTGAGGGATTTCAGGAAAGCTCTACCGCGCTTTGCGGTAGCTCGAGATATCGAAGCTATACTCGATTTTAGGCAGCGAATTGAGAAAGTCGACAAGACTAAACAAATTAAGTTTTAAAGAGGAACGTCATAGAGTGGTAACTGATAAATTTATTCCCTTTGTCAGCATATGGCCGCTTTTTACTCTTGGACAAGTCTGACATACTTTATTATTAAATTAATATCAAGAAAAAAAGTCTCGCTTACGTATTTGGGTATTTCTCTACCTGGTACCGCCTGTGACTTGCGGACCAATTTGCCAACTCTACTTATAAACTCTGTCTCTACATGCGTGCTGCCACGCGAGCTACCTGAATTGCGGTGTTGCCGCCGTGACACTACATTAGCAAATCTAAGGAACAACGATATGAATCACATTAAAACAAATTCTTCTTCTTCTTCTTCGTGGAGGAAGGGTGCGTTCACAGTGGCGTTCCCGAAAAGTTCCAGTTACCCACTGTCCAGCCACCCTTTTTGGCCGTGGTTATGGAAACCATTAGCTCAGTGCCATGTGAGACGAACGTATAGTTAGAACTATATAACCATTTTGTTAGGTCCTGTATAATGTTACTAATTAAAACAAATTAAAACGAGGTGAGCTTCAACCGGTTCCTTTCTTAGTATCAATAGAGAGACCAATCATTTAACCCATTCACTCCTGATTTTTTTTTGCTAATGAAAAATTATTTTTCTTGATTTTTTGGTAAATAAATCATCTATGCCAAAATTTCTAAAAATAAATGTACGCCAATTTTTTTTAGGTTATACATTGTAATGTACATATGGTACAGAGTGATACAAAATAAGAAAACTTGAAAAACAGTTTATTGCATGAATTTACACAAACAATAACATTAAATATTCATTTATCTCTATGAAATTGCACAAAACAGTTTCTTTTAGGGGACATAAATGTACCTTCATTTCTCACAATAAATGTGTGTTCTACCCTTACATCCCAATAAGTTGCAATGTGTAGCTTCTTTGTTCTGGTCCACTTGTCGCATGATCTACTTGACCATTTTGTATTTCTCTCAGGGGTCGTTTTTCTCTCCTTTTATAAACCACAACGGATGTAGTTGGAGAAGATGAAGGTCTCCCTCTTTTGTTTTTGGGGATACCCTTTCCTAATGATATTAGGGTTTCAGCTACTCTCATTCTGAAAGTGAGGAGGTTCATTACTTATTTTTTTTAGATGTTGCAATTCTCACAGTCTTTTTTATGTTCTAGCCAATTGTTTGCTAAAGCAAAATCGATAAAATGCATGATTACTCTAAGAGTCCACTTCTTTGAGCGAATATAAATTCTGTAATAGCTTATACGTTGATCTAATACGTCGACTCCATCCATGCTCTGATTATATAATTTATTTATTTCAGGTCGTTTTACTTTTATGTAAGTAGATGTCTTTTTGTCCCATCTCATCACCTTGTCTTCTTCACCTTTTCCAATGAAGTTGGATGCCAGACAAACAGGTTTATTATCAAGCCATTTTATGATAATATCGTCTTTGCTAACAACTTCATCAACCCACTCACGATCTTCTTTTTCTTCTTTATCTGGAAGTAAAGAAGGATTCAAAAATCGGTTTATTCTTATTGTGCCAGCCGCACAGATTTTTCTTTCATTCAAATTCAACAAAATGGAATAAGATGAGAAGTAATTGTCGTAGTATAACTTATGACCTTCTCTTTAAATTCTTTGAGACAAATGTAAAACATTAGATGCACCTAGGCCACATTTTTTTAATATATCCTGATCCAACTCTGTTGACTTTTCTTGATAAGCTAAAAAGTCTTATGCTTTTCTACTTTCTCCACATATCACAAATTCCTTTATGCCCTCATGAGCATGGTTTTCCCTTTACATACTGCTTTATACTTAAAGTTCCCCTAAACCGAATCATCTGTTCATCTATGCTAAAGTTTTCTTCAAGCTCTAGTTCTTTACATCTGTTTCTAACTGATTCCATAATAGGTCCAACTTTGAAAAATTTATCATTGCAATCGTTGGGCCTTTCGATATTATTGACAAGAAGAAGATATGACCGTAATTGGAAAAATTGATCCGGGGTCATATTTTCTAAAAATGCACCTATACCTAGGACACGTTCCCAGTACATCCTAACCCTTGGGAATTTGTTCAAGCAACCAATAGTAATGTGGAGGGTTAATAGAGTTTGAATTTCTGATGTACAAGTTGGCCTATGATTTTTTCCTTGTTGCATAGCATATATGTTAGTATATTTGGCCATATTTTCAAAAAATTTTTTCATATATATAATGACTAAAATACTCTAATGCAGTAAGCGGTTGTATTATGCTGTTGTTTTTGGAAGGTGATTCCCAATTATTTACTTTTTTGGAATTTACGTCATTGCCATTCAACATTCTGTTTCTCTCTTTTTTTCTGTTTCTCTTTCTTTTGGCTTATTTGCACTCGTTTTCCTGGTTTTTGTTTTCTTGTTTTCCTTTCTTTTGCTTTATAGATGGAATTTCGTCATTACTGGGTTCTCCTTCGTCATCACTAGGTTCTGCTTCATCATCACTAAATTCTCCTTCATCAGCACTAGATTCTCCTTTGTTATATTTCGATTCTTCTAAGACATCCTTCTGCTCATTCTGATCAGAATTTTCACTGTTTTCTTTCAATTCTTCAGATTGTATTTTATTTATTATGCTGGCTCCTGGTCTGGTTGATCCTATATTTGGCAAATGATCTAATACATCGTCATCGTCTTCAAAATTAAATATACCTATATCAGAGAGATCTCCGTTTTCCACCAAATCAATTAATTCTTTGACATCTCTGGGGTTTTCTAAATTATACTTTCTATTATTCATTTTCGACGATTTTCTGTCTGGTATAAAATTTCATTGATATTATAGAAAATAAATATAAGGAAATCAACAACATTTGAGACCCTACGTACATGCACATGTACAAAGTCAAACAACGTTCGGCATGATTTGTACATCCTCATGTACATCCCAAGCAACATTTTACCAACTACCGACTACTTTTTCACTAATTCCGACGTCAGAATTATTACAAATAGTAGTCGAGTAATAACTTAAATTTTGTAGTTGTAATACGACGTCGAACCAAATATTGCGTCGACCTCGCAAACCTACTGTCTAAGTCTGGACGATTTACCAACGTTGATTTGCCGTTAGAAAACGACTTAATAAGGTTTGATATGTTTTCAAGTCATTATCCAACGTTGATGAGACGTTGACAACTGGCTGAAATAGATATTGTTATATTTTGAATAACTTACCAACGTTGGTTAGACGTTGACAGCTGACTAAAATAGGTATGGTTAAATTTTGAGTAACCTACCAACGTTGGGTAGACGTTGGTGACTAACTGAATAGGTCAAGTTTGTTATGGAACATTTGCCAACGTTGGTTAGACGTTAGTTAGTGGCTTAACAGGTTTGGTCCTTTTTAGTTATTAACCAACGTTGGTTGGACGTTAATGACTAACTTAAGTAACTCCTAATTTTTCGGTAATACACTTACTTTGGTATAACGTTGGTAACCGACTTGATGGGTAGCTACATTCATCCCAAGTAACATTTTACCGACTACCGACTACTTATATACTAATTATAAGGTCAAAATTATTACAAATAATAGTCAAGTAGCGTCTTAAATTTTATAGTTATGATACAACGTCGGAGCAAAACGTAACCTGAACCTTGCAAACCTACTATTTAGATCTAGCACATTTACCAACGTTGGCTTGATGTCAGAAATCTACTTAATACGTTGAGTGTGTTTTTAGATTATTATCCAACGTTGATTAGACGTTGAAACTGATTAAGTAGATTTAGGTAATTTTTGGGTAACATTCCGACGTTGGTTAGACGTTGCTGACTGACGTAGTCATCTAGCAACGTCGGCTGGACGTTGGTGTTAGGCTTTTGGGCCTTGGTCTAACATAACCTCAAAATTAATGTCGATAATTCAGGTATTGGTAGATATTTAGTAAAGATTTATACACCAACTGCAACAGACGGTCGATATTATCACGATTGTTTGGAATATACGTTAGTGTTAGTGCAGATCTCTGCACCAAAGCCTACTAAAAGTTGGTGCAGGTAAAATTATTTAACCGTGACGTCGCTGTTAGTAAAAATAGTTGCACTTATTCCCCTTCGCCATATTTTCTGGTTCCACAGAAGGAAATAATAGGCGGCCATGTTGATTATGTGTACAATTATTTTAAATACACAAAAATTTGCCTCTTTTTTCAAACAAAGTAAGCAAAAAAGTTTTTATTTACTCGTAAAATTAATTAAACAATATTTCAATTGCGCTTTCTTTGAAAAGGGAAAATATTTTTTTAAAGTAAAAAATAAAAATAGTACTTTCGTTCTTAAAATACACATTATTCTTATGGGTTCATTATATTTTTTAACCTACTTTATATACATGTATCAATAAAATTTCTTTCGTTTCAGTTTTTACCCCACCAGATTTATTAAAATTTTATTCGAAGTATTTTGTATATAATACGTACTCAATGATAAACACGCCTTATCCATTTTATATAAATAGATAGATACGACAAATAGAAAATATACAAAATTGCTTAGTTTCACTATCTACACCCGACTTTTGTAGGCCATAGTAAGGGCAAATTTTAAATAAGGTTGGTAATAGCCTGACAACCAACTTAAGCCGACGTAAAATTTGGTGAACATTTGGTCGGTAATCACAACGACTGAGGTCGGTCCTCTACGTCGAATCGACCCATATTTTATTGACCAGATTGGTACAAATATGGGTCAGTCCGACGTTTTGTGTACGTCGCACACCGACTTTTAGTTGCGAACAGCAACGTCGATTCGTCGTCAAAATGTTGCTTGGGATCCGATTTTTATATAAATAATTGTGCCAAACTTATTTATTTCAATTTATTTTACATTTAGTCTATTCTTTATTCATTCTACACTAACTTGTACATTTTTACACACATTTTAATAAAAATATTCAATAAAATAGTAACTTAAATACAGCTAACCTGTAAATACGGCAGCAGCTGAAGACACATACAATGAAATGCTGATAGTTTCGAAACCAAACATTAGATGGCGATGGAAATATTTCTCTTTGAACCACAAATATGGGAGGGCACACCGAATTAATAGTAAACGGTTTTGGATGCGTATCCGGAATATAGAAACGTGTGATTCTAATGTACAACACAATGTAAGCTAGGTCTGTATGGGTTAAATATTAATAATTTTTTACTATTTAGCAGTCAGATACGGTGCACATTTTAGAAGGAATCATACATAGATATGGCCGACGTTCCTCTACACAATTCCGCCATTTTTTCAAAGCCAGTTCGAAGACGAACGTATATACTGTGGTCCGCCATTGTTATGTTGGCAAATAAAGTGGAAAACATTTAAATTTAAGAGATTTTGGGCAATCTAATTATGCCATTTTAAGTTTGACATCACTATGTAATCATTCCATTATATGTTGACAGTAAAATCACTCAAATTTGTGTATTCATGAAAAACCAGTAAAACAAATAAATAAATAAAATTTTAATTAGTTAAAATTTTAGTAAAGCCTATAGGCATTGTCAGTAAATCAAATGCTGCTAATGCCAGAACAAGATCAGTAATCGATATGAGGTCTTTACGCCGCAGTCTGACCACTGCAATCCGCGATAATCCAGTGATAGACCCTGTATGCCCTGCTTCATGTAGTAGAACTAATGGAATAGTTTCGCCTCACTAACATTACAAATTTAATAGCCCAAAGATGAAGGTTTACCACGTAGGAGACTTTAATGCCAATATGAATATGAGGGTATATTTGATGGACAAATAATAATTTATCAAAGTAGTAGGTTTACCGTAAAAGTTCACCAAATTATTCATGCAATTTTTTAGTATAATCTGCGCAATTTAATTTTTATTATAGATGGTTCACAAACGTTCCGCACTGGTCTATATTCCTTGAGAATAGTTTGACTGAAACTTTGCAAAATGCTATTTTTATATTACCTGAAATGTCAATCAAGGACCCTGGTTGGTCGGCAACTGTTAGTTGCCACATTTTTGAAATTGCAATAAATAGAATATATTGCCAGGCGTCTTGGCCGGTTTTGAATTATAGACAGGCATTCTTAAAGTTGAGTTACTAACACGGCAATTCGGGTGTTTGATAAAAGTTGTAGTTTGTACAGCATATTTTTTATATCTTTAAAATATCGTATGTAAAAAGCCAGGAGAATCTGATGGTTTTTAATCTACGCCAGGCGAGAAAAACATAGTTTACGTGGATACGAGTGAGAGCAGATTATGCAGGCGCGAGCGTGCGAGACAGAGCATATTGAGCCACTTGACGCGTCGTCTAAAGGGACGCATATTGCTGGGAAACTTAAAAACGTGAAAAGTATCTATCTGTTATTAATATATATATATATATATATATATATATATATATATATATATATATATATATATATATATATATATATATATATATATATATATATAATATATTTAATAACACATTAGTTTAGTCCACCTGGGCTAGGGGTCGCCGCTCTCGGTACTTGCTGTGATGCAAGTCGCTATCCGCCACAGAGACATCTAGGATGTCGGTCGGATAGTAGCATTCAGACCATATGAGAAGTTTCATACCTCTCACCACTATTCACTTCACCTTAGTTAGTATATAACTAGCAGGTTGGCCAGTATCATTTGTCTGTTCCATAACCTATGGCATACTGAAGAGAACAAATAAGTTCGAAATCGATCTATGTCTGGTTAGGAATTGACAAATGATATTGGCTATCGATCTATCATGATTTGAAGGTGTAATTCAATGCAGGTCGGGGTATTTGCCCACTGAGTAGTTGTTTCCTTCAAATCATAATTAATAACACATTAGTTTAGTCCACCTGGGCTAGGGGTCGCCGCTCTCGGTACTTGCTGTGATGCAAGTCGCTATCCGCCACAGAGACATCTAGGATGTCGGTCGGATAGTAGCATTCAGACCATATGAGAAGTTTCATACCTCTCACCACTATTCACTTCACCTTAGTTAGTATATAACTAGCAGGTTGGCCACTATCATTTGTCTGTTCCATAACCTATGGCATACTGAAGAGAACAAATAAGTTCGAAATCGATCTATGTCTGGTTAGGAATTGACAAATGATATTGGCTATCGATCTATCATGATTTGAAGGTGTAATTCAATGCAGGTCGGGGTATTTGCCCGCTGAGTAGTTGTTTCCTTCAAATCATATTTAATAATATATATATATATATATATATATATATATATATATATATATATATATATATATATATTTTGACGACTTTGTTACTTTTATCAATTGTTTAGTCGTGAAAATTAATATTTCCACAAAATTGTTAAGCATAAAATTACACATATATTTTTTTAAACATTCCCCACAAGAATTATGGCATCACCATAAATTGACATTAAGTTTGATGTTAATTTTCTTCTGAATCGTTTGTTCGATATGGATGATCTTTTTCTTTTTTTGGAAGATAGGTTGACGCTTCGGTAATGTTACTTTCTATTGATTTTTTAAATAAAAAATTCATTTTTGAATAAGTACCAGTGTTACGATGATGTTGGGTTTTGGTCCAACAATTCGTAACACCCTGTGGTGTGCACCAGCAACAATAGCAAGTTATAATTAATAGCTAACTTTAGTCTCATCTTTTTGTAACATTCCCTTTTGTCATTCACTTTTTTATAGGTATCCGTTATTAGAAGAAATATATAGGATTAACAAAAAAGCAACAATATAAACAATTTTTATTAAATTTTTACGAAAACCAAATTTAGGGTGCAATAATTTTAAATAACGTGTATACCTCCCTCGTTATAATTACAGCTTGTATTCGTTTTGGGAGCACTTCAATGAGATTGTGTATTCTCATCCATATTGTTCCAAAGCATATCCAATTTATTTTAGAGTTCAATCAATATTCTAGATGGAATTCGATCTTGCTGAATTATCTATCCTAAATGATCCCATACGTGCTCTATTCGATTATTATCCGAGCTGCGAGCTGGCCAATTCATTATAGTGGCATTAACTTCATCTATATACTCGTTCACTATCTTGGCCGCGTGCGGCCGTGTACTATCGTGCATTATCGTGCATTAGTACAAAATCGTCACCTATGAAGGGCCATATGGGATCACACGAGGTCTAGAATATCACTTATGTATCGATCGGCTGTCATCCTTTCATCATTGACTGCCATTAACTCCGTGCGTCCATGAAACTAAATCCCTCCTAATACCATGGTTGACCGACCTCCAAAACTTTCCGTTTAACGAAAGTTGAATTGGGAATGACGTTTACTGCGCCTTCTGTATACTGACATACGTCTATCTGAGGAGTATAGGCAAAATCTCGATTCATCCGTAAACAGTACATAGGACTATTCTTCAAGACCCCAGTCCACTTACTCTCTAGCAAGTTATAAGCTGACGACCCAGTGTGCCCTAGTAAGCCG
This sequence comes from Rhamnusium bicolor, assembly GCA_029963845.1. Lineage (NCBI taxonomy): Eukaryota > Metazoa > Arthropoda > Insecta > Coleoptera > Cerambycidae > Rhamnusium > Rhamnusium bicolor. Next base: position 189,175 of record JANEYF010005873.1, read on the forward strand.
TGGGCCTATTGCTGGAACCATTAGTCGTATATTCTGTTCACGGAGACGATTTCTTACAGTTTGTAAAGAAATGTTTAAATTTTCAGCTGCTAAGAGTTCAGTTTGAAGCATTCAGGCACTGCAATGTTGAGTCCGTAAGGCTGTCACTCGTAAACAATTATCATCTACAGCTCCTACGTCCTTGTCCCTCCCTTCTAGAAGACTGTCCAGTCTCCCTATTATTAATTAAAATTAAATTTCAACCTTTAAACTGCACCTTTTCTTCAATTAGATTTCTTGCAATTTCAAACATGTGCCGGCAATCCAGGTACTTGAATTGTATTTCAGGTAATATGGAAACAGCATTTTGCAAGTTCCAGCTTTTATCAAACTCCTGAACCAAATCGGTTGCCAGCTATTGGACTAAAAGATTTCGTATTTGGTTTTAACCTATGGTACACCGTCAATTCAACGTTTGCTTTATTGCTGGGCAGTTAGTCGGGAATAATTTATGGAAGTATACAAAAAATAAAAAAATATTGTAAAAAATAAGTGTATTAGTGCTTATGTGTGTTTTGCGTCATCTGTGTTCTCTTATTTTGATGGTTCTCTTGTCGGGGAGGTATTAAAGTCAGTGTTAGATTCTATTCTATTTTTTTTCAGTAATGAAGTTTTTTTATTTTTATTTTATTATTTTTTTGGTTTATAAAATAGTTTTTGTGTTTTTCTTTATATTTTTTTTGGATTTTTTATTGTTTTGTTTTTATATTTTTGTCAGTTACAAGTTTCAATTATGAGGGTAAATATAATTTAGGGATAGATACTTGGGTGGGTTACTAATCCATTAGGGTGGGGTTTTAGGGTTGTAATAGAATATTAGCAATATTGGGGAGCAGGTTTATTAGGGTGTGTTTTTTTAGGTTCGAACTGACTGTCGGAAGAATCTCCACAGGTGCGTTGTCATTATTAGAATTACGACTGGCGACAGTATTTGATCATAATTTCTTCTACGTTTAAAGTAAACTCAATGAATATTAGTGGTGGACCTACTTCCATAACATGTTGATACATGGCGTTTATGCGGTATGGTGTTCCAAAGTAAATTCTAAGTACCTATAGGTCTTCTTTCTTTTCTCCAAACATCGGCCACCCACAAATAAAAGCGGGAATCATCACTGAAGACAATGCTGTTCCATTTTGCTTCCTATCATCTTCGTTAGCTTCACCAGTAAAAGCGTCTAGCTTTTATATTCATTGTTGAGGAATAAGCACTCTATGGGTCGATAATAACGATATCCTAAATCAATTATCTATCAGTATACGTTTGCAATGGAGATTCATAGTTATAAATCATGATTTAGAAAATTATTAGCTATTGACCTTGGTGTTGCAAAATGGTGTCAAATATCAGCTACTATAGACATGCGGACAGATTTTTTTTCATAATATTTTTTTTTATTTTTTTCCCCGGAAATTGTACCTTTTTTTCTTCTTTCATTCATTATGTGTCTTCTGGTGGTACCACATTCACCAAATTTAATGTGTCACCTAAAATGTTATTGACAATCTTAACTGCCAAATTTGGAAAGTCTCCCATTAGTATTTTTTGAGTTATCGCGGATACACACACACACACACACACACACACACACGCATGCACGCACGCACGCACACACTCACACACGCACACACGCACACACATACGCACCGACAGACATCATTCGGAAAAATAGTCAGAATGGATTCAGGTGGGTTCAAAACGTATATCAATCAAAATCTCGAGGTCGAAAAAAATCACGATTACTATACTTCCTTATATTATGTATAAGAAAGTAAAAAAGTAACAAAGGTGTCAAAAAACATTAATATTTTTTTAAATAATAAATAAATAGTTTTTTTTATAAAGTTACAGAAGACAGGAGACAGTAAAATCAGCTACGTTTGTCACTTAACACTCTAGCCCACCACGATATCGAGCTCCATCCCTGAAAACATACCCCTTCTATTTAATGTAATACCTATAGGTTGTTAAAATCATTTTATAATTTTACGCATAGACTTTAATTTCAATAATATGTCTTTTCTATTGTTACACTCGAGTTGAAATTTGACTACTTTAACGTAGGCAAACGCAAAACATAAGGAATAAAAAATGAGTTACAAATACAATGTTTCTTTTTAGCTAATGAACAATTGAGTGGCATTATAACAAAACTTAATTCGCTGAGTAGAATTAATTAGCAGAAATAAACGTCATTGAAGTGTAACTAGCTCAAGATACCACTCATTTCCGATTAATTAATTTTAACATATTATAAAGTTTTGATTGGGAAGTTTAAACAGCTCAAATTTAATCAGTGAGTTCGGAAACTGTAATATGTTCTTATATTGGCAAAACAGGAAGAATGTTTACAACCAAAATAAAAATACATATGCACTTTGAGCTAATATCTCTGAAAACAATATTACGGGCATACAGGGCGTGCTCTTTATATACGAAAAAAGGGTTGCTAATAAAAATAACAAAAACTCTATATCCTTGGAGATTCTATAATATATATCAGTGGAAAACATATTTGGCAACCTCAAAAAATTTTCAAAACTCTTCAGAAAACGAAGATACACAGTTGTCTGAAACATCACTAATAATGTATTATAATACTGTTACGTGTTTGCTATTAGTAGCCGCAGATTCGTTGATTGAAAGTTCTAGTCACACTTTTACTTTTGTAGCGAAGGGTTTTTCCCTCGCTATTTTAATTTACTTAGTTTACCTAAGTTGGCTGAAATGAAACAGAATAAAAAACAAATACATACATATATTCATAGTTTGAATGACAAAAGGCTCATTCAGGGCGTGGTAAGCAAATAATAAACTATGTCTACATAATCTTAAAACTACAGAAATTCTTAAGCTCACTTAACAAGTTTGTTTAGGGCGCCACCCGCCTTTCTTTTTCGTTTTAATAGTTATACAAGTCTAAAAAAGTTACAGGCACTAGTGCCGTTGAAAGGGGGAAAGAACGGTTACTTTTCACTAAAATGTCTCGCACAGCTCAATAGCAAAATAAAAAGGTCTAGGGGGCTTTCTCCACCTCTAGTTCATTAGACAGGCAAATCAGCCCGTTGATGCAAATTTAGTTTTCAAATTTCCAGCTCGCACTCAAAGCGGAAGCTGGCTGTTTATTACTTAATAGGTACCTATTTAAACAATAATTGGAAGGAAGATAACCTTACCAGCTCGTATATCTTTCTTAGGCTACATATTTCGTAACATCTTAACCATAACTCTCAGCCAGACAAAATCTCCAACGTAGTGCCCGTAAAAGCAACGTACAATATACACAACTCACTGCTTGGACGTACCAGCCTTGTCTCCACGTGATAAGGTACGGTAACATAAAAAATAGCAAGACAACAGACAACACCCAGGTCCACACTTCACCGTGGCTATCCAGCGTCTGCCTTCAAAAAACCTAGCCGTCCTAGTACCAGCGTTCCCCCTTGTCCCCACACACCGCAGTGTTCTCGCTGGTGCACTAAAGGTCCAGTGATCGCTTGGATTATATCTAAGATTTACAATTTATTTAAATCGGTTCTAGAATTTTTAAGGTTGACTTCAAACCAATTTATGCAATTAGCATTAATTGTGACGCAAGTTAATTATATCTAAAAAATGGACCGTTACACTTTATTAACTAATTAATAATTAACAACAATAACTTACTGAAGAACTTAACTATAATCACAATTAAACACTTAATCATTAATTTATTTCTTCTTTATTCGCACAATTCTAAATTAAGACCATGAATGATTGTTTGTGGTTCTCAGCATATATCTGCATCATTATTAGAGCCTCTATAATATCCTCTGAAAAATGTCTACGTTTTGCTCCAAACGTCGACGTGTATTTTGAAAATGAATGTTCTACATCAAAAAATATGTAATATTCACGTATACAAAATATTATTGATAGTCAGCAATGCATTCATCACTTCGGCACTCTTTAACGTCATGCAGTTTTTTAATATCCGAATTTTTACTTAACACGTCTTGAAGTTCTTTGCAACACGAACATAAGGATCATCTGTTTACGCCTGTAATGCCATGTTTACTTTGTCCACTATTGAAATAAGAATAAACTACTTTGGAATTTTTCAATAGCATCTATTAATAACATACTATAATTTGTATGTACAGTAAGAAAATCTTGTTTGACTTGTGCATTGTTTGCCACTGACTTTCCTTAATAGTATTAGAGTTTTGGGGTTGAATATGAATATTACAGATTCAAAGTGTTCGAAATATTTATTTTAATAAAACGTCGCTTACAACCATATTCCCCATTACTGTTTTCAACTTTTCACTGGCCAGCAGATATGAGTTTGACAGCCCAATTGGATTTAAAATTCGAAAAAACAGATTGCCTACATTGTTTATTAATGCATCAGAGCTTTCATCCACAGTTAACCATATTTGTTTATCACGTACTTCATTGTCTATAATATTCCCAAGCGTTCTTTAGCATGGAAAAGTTGCCATCTTGTTTGTTGTCTCGTAGGTAATGGCAACTCAGAATTATATTTTTTCCAGAAGTAACGGAAATGTTCTTCGTCTAACCCATTTCGAACACCACACGAACTTAACATAAAAATTAAGTCGAAAATAACAGCCCAGTACGGATATTTTAGTTTATTAGTTTGTCATGTGTACTTCATTCATTCAAATAGTTCTGACAAAGGCAACAGTATATTATCATCAGTTACTCTTCAGGTAGACCTATTTTAAATCAGGAAATTCAGAGATGAATTTATTTATACGCGACGAGATATGTAAATTCATCTCACTCTTCTATAAACAAACTTATTCTGAGTGCCAGGAGAAAGTGAACTGATGTAATGTGTTTCCGTAAACCCTTAGGATAACCACTTGTGTGTGAGTTCGGCAGGCAAGACTCCCACGGTCGCTACACCTGAGTTTCGTAGATTCAACCGTCTTTAGATCATAAAAGATCTCTTTAGGTAAGGTTACCATCCGTACTCTTGAAAAAGTACATATACCCTTTTGGAGTTACAAATATTAAGTACTCTTACTTTTCTATTTTAAACCCAAATGTACTCTTGTTCGATTAACAACAACAAATAAAGCTAAACAAAAATAAATTTTCTCCAAAAAATTTTTCCCGAAAAAAAGGGAGTTCCCCACGGTTTTTGAAAAAAAAAAAGAGTTTTTCTACAATATTTCCCCCCGGGAATTTTCTCCCTTCTTTTTTCCCCTTTTTTATTTTCCCCCCCGGAAAAAAAACCAATATATTAAAAAAAATAAATTTAGTTTGGGGTAATTTTTTATATATTATTTTCCCCCCCACAAAACTTCCACCCAAAAAAAAAAAATTTTTTTTTTTTTTTCCCCCCCCCAAAACATCACAAAAAAAACAAACCCCCCCAATTTTTTATTTATTAGCCCTTTTTTTTTATGGTTTTCTCCCTTTTTTCCCCCCCCCCCCTCTCCCCCTTCCCCCTCCCCCCCCCCCTTTTTTCTTCCCCCGCGCCTGCTCCCGCCCTCCTCACTTTTCCTCCGCCTGCGCCCCTTCCCGTATCCTATTTACAAAACAAAAAATAAATAGAGTATGAAGCTCTGGAATTTTGTCAGATAGTGGTTTCTTCCTCTTCGGCCATTTGATTTTTCCTCTTCATTTGGTGGAATTTTTATTTGAGTTTATTTATACCTAGTAAATGTATTTTGTTATAAAAAAAATTTCTTTTCATAATGTATAATGTATCTTTTGATTTGTACTGTTTTCTATGTAACCTAAGTTGGTAACCCTATCCTTAAGGGCCCCATTCACATTGAGATCTGTATCGATACATGTATCGGTACAAATCTCATTGAGATGTGTATCTAGTATCAAGTACCACATACACACTGAGACGGAATCATGATATACACACGGAAACGGAATCATGAGACTCCATTTCAATTTCAAAGGCGAAACCGAAATGTTAACTCAACCAGTGATGATGACAGTTGCAGTACCACTATCGGAAGCTTTAAAGGAAAAAAGGCGTAGAAAGAGAATATGGACCAAGCAATGGTTACGTAGCTGTCTATTTGAGTATTCCTTCGATGCAGAATTCCACAAACACGGATACAATTTGTAAATATTTAAAAAGTCTTCCTAAAAGTCTCTCTCTGCCGACATCGTTACCTATTTCAGTTTCTATTATTACTAGAATAATAATATATTGATGTATGCTAGCGCGATACAAGAGACAGACAAATACACGTTGCGACAAGTAGATATTCGTATCAGTTGCACTCGCACGGTATCGAAGTTTCTCGACAGTGAAACAGGCGGCGATACCAGCTGATACCGATATACCGATACTGAGTCAATCAAATACATATAGAGATTTGTATCGCGATATCGATACTTGCAACATGTATCGATACAGATCTCAATGTGAATGGGGCCCTTTAGATCGCATTGAAGGGAGTCCATTAGGGCCTCAACGATCCACTCGCAATATAATCTAACCTAAGGAGCCAATATATTTTATTAAATAATTTAGTTCGTCAAAAGTCACTTCCAGAGCTTATCAAATTTTAAAATTTTATATAGGGATAAAATTTCAATCAATTAATTAAATTTGCAGCACAAAACGAGCATTCCACATGTACATATTGTTCTGTGTTTACGTTTATCTTTCTGTATCTGTTATCAATTTGCCACCTTTAAAACTGTACAACCAGATTACTCCTTATATTAAAGGAAATGGTTTTACTTCGTACTTTGGATATAGATATCGCCATAACTAGGAAAATTTAAATTAATTTGCACATCTTGGAATAATAAATAAATCCAAGTTAAATTGGAATTATGAGTGTTTTGGTATTTCAACTGTTAACATTAGAAAATTGGAATATATAATAGGGATTTTCCATTAAAAGTTATAATCCGAACAGATCATTTATTATTCCTAACATACCTTTCAGATTTGCACGTAGGGCAAATAAAGTACGGAGTGAGTTTATTTGCTTGGTTATTATTAGAAAGGAGAAATAAAATAAAAATTTTAGGTGGTAAAAACAAAATTTTTCTACTTCAGTGAAGAAAGTGTAATTTCCCCACCAATTTTGAATCAGAAAAGTAGATTTTCTTTTTTACATTTATTTATTAATACTTCTAAGCCCAATATCTACAAAATTTACCTTTTTAATGTTAACCTAAAAGTTTGAATGTGTAAACGCTTTTAAATGTGACCACAAAGATATAAGAAGTAATAATAATTAAAGACGGCCCGTTTTAAGAAACTGACTGGTTTTGGTGACGGGCAGGGCGTATTTACAGACCTACCTCTTATATCATGTCCACTAAAAGTTGTATATGGTTATAAAAAAAATACACCACATAAATTAAACAAATCCCAAACCAAAGCAGAAGCTGCACGGATAAGTATTACACAGTTGAAAAAATGCGGACACACACAATCAATCCCTTCGACTTTGTCAGAATTGAAACCGAGATTTGAACCTGGGAGTTGATAGGCAGTAAACAAGCTACGTTTTCACTTAACGCTCTGGCCCACTGTGTTACGGATTTCTGTCAGCGTACACTTTCATCATTAATGAACCTTCTAAAGTATTCTCTGCTAAAATTCTATGCCGGGATGTAAATATTAAGTAGATTTTAAAAATTAACGTGTTACATTCAAAGACGTAATATTTGTATACGCATAATATCGTTCTGTCACTTGCACGTCCATCGATTAACAGTGATTGAAGGCCTAAGTAGGCCTTCAATCGCTGTTAAAAATTTTTTATTGATGAGAACAAAAAATGAAAACAAATTATTCATCTTAAATATCATAACATGGATTTAATAGATAAAATTACAGGCAATACTGATGCGTATTTTTTTTTAAATAAAAATACTGTTACGTATTTGCTATCCTAACAAACACCTATATTTGTAGATTCGTTGATTGAAAGTCCAGGTAACACTTACTAACTACTTTATTTACTAATTAACAACAATAGATTAATTACTGCCTTAAATATAATCACAATTGAACACTTATAAGTATCTTTCGTATTTATTCTTTACTCATTCACGTTCAACTTCCGACTGAGTCTCGGCCCACTGTGCGTCTTATTTATACATCCATTCACACGGTCTAGAGCGTTCCAGAATATACCCCGCCGTTCGCGTACAATTCCAGTCTCTTCTAACCAGTCTACACAGTTCAGTGGCGTAACACTGCCCCCTCCTTAAGCCTGAATGTTGCGATCAGGCTATTCATTGTTCCCTATATACTTGGCTAGTCTCTCTATATGCACCACCTTCATCTTGGATTTTGGACTTTGTTGAATTCTATATACAACGTTGTTTAGTCTGGTGACGACAGTGTAAGGACCTTCCTAGGGCGGGTGAAGCTTCGGGGATCTATCTTTCTTTCGTTCTGGGTTATATAGCAAAACCAACTCTCCTACCTGGTACCGTCCTGAATTAGCCTTAAGATCATAACGATCCTTCATATCGTCACTTGTTATTGCAATTCGCTCAAAAGAAACCCTGGCGTTTTATTGCTTATTTCTTATTTGTGGTCCCATTCTTGCCGCGCAAACTTCACATTGGCAGCACCAAGCCTCCACATTATGACGACTGTTTACCTAGTAGAAACGTTCTCTTACTTTTGTCAAGGTTTTGTTGATGCCAAAATGTCCGCCAGATGTTCCATTATGCACTTGCTGAAGTACATTTGCTACGTGACACCTGGGGATTACCAATTTCAAAGTAACTATCCTCCCATTGGGACTTTCCCACGCTCTCTTCAGCAGTCCATCCTCTACTCTAAGGGAGTCCCATTGTGTCCATAAAGCCTTCAGTCCCATTGATTTATTTGAAATGTCCTTCCAATCGGGTCGGGTTCCTCTGTCTTTTCATTTCAGAATAGGACCAGTTTCGTTATCGTTTAACTGCGCTTTCCTTAACAACTCTTTTATCCAATAATCGGGAACTTCAATCTTAACGGTATTCATTATTTGTATATTTTGCTGTTTTTTTCTTACGGTGGCAAGGCTTGCAGTTTTTCTGACATGGTCTTTTGGAAAGGCCATCTGCCATACCTCCATTCGGGCTACCGCTATTTTGTTGTTCTCGTCTCGTTTGGGAATTCATCTTTGTCAATAGTTGTGCAATCAACTTTTGTAACTCGGTTAATATGACTTGCATAGTTTTATCTGCCGGGGTCTCTTCCACAGTCATGGCTCGTACTCTCTGGTCTGATTGGGTGGTATCCTCATAAGCAGCCTCAATCTCAAGGGCATGTACTAAAGCCTCATTACTTCGTTTGTGCCTGGATAACTTAAGGATTCGCCTAACCTCCTAGTCTCTTACTCCATTAACAAATGCACCAACTGCTAATTGTTGTTGAAACTCTATTGGTGCATCAGGATAGGCTAGATGGGCTAATCTCTCTACAGCAGCCTCGAACTCCCGGAGACCTTCCCCGCCTCATTGTTTACGTGATTTTAGCTGAACCTGATATACTTGGGCGAGATATTGGTCGCCATATCTAAGTTCCAACGCTGCCTCCAGAATGCTATAGTTTTGTTGCTGGGCGGCAGAAATTGTTTGGAGCATGTCTAATGCTTAGCCCCTTAGTGCTAATATCAATGCTGTTGCTTTTTTCTCATCGTTCCAGTTATTTGAACGTGCAGCTGCCTCAAACCGTCTCTTATCTGTTGACCATGAATCTTGACCTTCGAAGAAAGGCGGTTGTAACCTAGCACCAGACAACAGTACCAATTGGCCACTCCTCTCCCTTAATTGTTTCTTTAGCCGGGCGACTTCTCCTTCAACAATACTGACTTTGTCCTCAACTTGACCGATTTTTTCTTTAACTTCACTGACTTGTTCTTCCACTTCATCGACTTTTTCTATAACATCGACTTTTTCTGTAACATCGACTTTAAATTTTTCAGTGAAAGAGAAAATGGCTGCTTGCTAGTCCTCTAGGCTTCTTTTTATATTTTCGTTTTCCTCCAATCGTCTTATTTCCAAGCACTCTATCATTTTGCTTAAGTCCTCTTTTTATTCCTGGCGTCTTCTCTCTTGTTCTTCTTTGTCTTCCTGTCGTATTCTTTCTTGATCTTCCATAATCTTCCATAATCTTCCTTTGTTCAACTTTCTCGTCCTGTCACTTTCTTTCTTGATCTTCCATGATTTTTTTCTGTTCGTCCATCCGTTGTAACAATGTTGCAAGCATGTCCTGTGTTTACTTCTCCGCCATGTTGGCATTAACTTACGACACGTAAATCAATTTCATAATCAAATTTATTACACTATGTAGTCCGCAAAATGTTGATATCACGTCTATTTTAATAATGGAATGTTCCAGAAAAATCTCGAAACAGCACTAGATAGTCCTAATTAAAATTTATGTTATTTTTGTGTTGACAAAATTCACTTATCTCCACTAATTGTGCAATGGAATGTTCGAGAATATATCACTAATAAGTCTTGTTTTGAGTCTACACGTTTCCGTTAACACATTGTACGTATCTTCTGTGGTTTTCAAATCGAATGTTCTAGAATTATCAGTAAAAGTCACTTATAGACTGGTTTTTAAGTCTACAATACGTTCCCGTCGAAACAATTCACGTATCTCCTATAGTTTCTAAATAGAATGTTCTAGAATTTTCCCGAATTTGCACTAGTAGTCCTTTTTCTCAGTCTACAACACGTTATTACTGGCGGCAATCACGTATTTGCAGATATTTCTAAATCGAATATCCTAGAAACTTCTCGAAAATCCACTTTAAAGTCACTATTCAGTCCAGAAATAGTCCTCCAAATACTGGCTAGTAGCTTAATTCTTCGTATTACCACTAATTCCTGAGAAGAAAACTGTAGAACCTTTTCGAATATTCCAGAAATTTCTCTTCCAATCCACTTCCGACAACAAATGTTACGTGTTTGCTATCCACACAAACACCTATATTCGTAGATTCGTTGATAGAAAGTCCAGGTAACACTTACTAACTACTTTATTTACTAATTAACCATTAACAACAATAGATTAATTACTGTCTTAACTATAATCACACTTGAACACTTATAAATCTTTCTTATTTCTTCTTTACACTATCACGTTCAACTTAAGACTGACTCTCGGCCCACCGTGCGTTTTATTTATACATCCATTCACACGGTCTAGAACATTCCAGGATATTCCCGGCCGTTCTCGTACAAATCCAATCTCATCTAACCAGTTTACACAGTCCAGTGGCGTAACACTATTATACAATTATACACAAATAGAGTAGTATTTCTCGAAACATAAAATGTTTAGTTTGGTGTTTATATTTGTAAATTATTGTAATTATGGTCAATATTATTAATTTAGAACACAGTGAATAATATTTTACGACCACACATTTATTAAGTATGAGACTCGACTACGACATATTATAGGCAACCTCCGCCATAATATCCGCCTTCAACGGATTACTTAAATTTGAAATTGCTAGTTTTTTTAATTTATTTAAATGGTTTATTTTGCTTGCAAATAATTTCCTCAATTCAGTTGTATCAATTTATTATTATTTTAGGCCTTCAGAGCGATTAAGTCTAAATGATCCCACTTATAAACGAAATTTGTCCCTATTTATTAACTTTTACTTAAGTTTAATTTTATTTTAAATTCATGGGGCTCAACTAACGGTAACATTTTTAATTAACCCCAATGTAATAAAAACGAAATGTCGCCGTAATGAATATTTAAATTTAATTACAACATTTAGAATGACAAAAAGCAGATCTGTTAAAATGTGAGTGGGTCCGAGGCCAAAGCCTTCCGAAGGGATTTCAGACAAAGACCTTTTCAATGGCATGTTTAGCATATTTTGTGAAAGTATAATTTCGTGACATTAAACAACTCGAGAGATATTGATTTAGAAATTCAGCTTCCGATATATGAGTGGAACAGTAATGTTACATAAATAAGCTTTTATAAATGAGCTTAAGGAACAAATAGGAAATGAGCAATCAAAATTTTGAATTGCGAACTCAGAATTTAATGTTCCATTGAATATATGTATGTGCTTTTTTATTAAGCTGATCAAAAGGACTTTAATAAAAAAAGTTTGTAAATTGAATTTCAGATATGTCTCAAAATCACATTTCGAATGTATTGAAATTTATGTCTGAAAAGAAGTAAAATACCCACGAATGTCTAGTATACCGGGTGTAAATTAAATCTGGGTCACCCCCTCTATTCTTATTGTTTATAGAAATAAATTGATGAAATTTTAATATGTTGTTATACAGATAAAATTGTATTAGGAGACAGTATTTTAAATTTTCATGCACTTCCAGTTTCATCGGAAATTACCCCAAATTTCCTATTTTAAATGGAACACCCTGTATATTTCTACATTTTTGAAATCAATGGTTAATTCTGAATGTAACATTATACATTTTTCTTTGATTTTTAATTTATTTCTTTTTTTAACGAAAATTTTAATTTTTTATTCGAGTGCTGTGATTTACAAAAATGTTTCTGACAGGGTTTCTTACTATTGCAAAAATTGAACTACTGTTTTATGAGAAATACTCTCTTGCATGTAAGCCTTCGAAAGTGAGAAAATCCGTTTTTCTAAAAAATGCATATTAGTCAAAACTCAAAATGGTGGCGCATCACGATATTTAGAAAATACATTTTTTACGATTACAGTGATACCCATAACTTAGCAATAGATAATGTACACGAGTATATTTGTCAATATGATCACCAGATGGCGAGTCGATCGACTTTATGTATTAAATTTTGACATGACATTCATGTCCATTTAATTTGTATGCTCTGTTTGACTTGTTTATATTAATTTTAAAAGTTACGCGTTTTTTATAAAAAAAGAAGAGCAATGGCTACTGCTACTACTGATTTAAGAAAGAAACAAATTGGTGCAAAAACATCGGGAAGAAAATCGCAGTTAAAAGAAAGGTAAGTGAAAAATGTCATGTTATGTTATCATAACCTATCTTTATTTATATTATTTTTGCGTATTATTTTAGACTCAAATTATGGATGGATGGAAATTTGGGTAAATCTTTGATAGCAGCAGAGTTAGTAAAGGCAGAAACAAATCTGGAGTTTCCCGCAGATGGATTTCAACCGATTATTGATGTTACCAAAGACTGCATGAACTGGTCTGCGATTGATTCATGGTTCACAAAAAAGAAACTCTGAAAAAGGATTGAAAAATGGACGAATCTTAGCCATGAAGTTATTTGTAAAGTATACAACTGCACGTTTAGAGGGTTCTCTAATTTTTATAAAATCTTCTTGTGCTGCGGAGCAAAGAAAAAATAAAGATTATATTGTACACTTATTGATTTGCAAAAATCCAAGTGTTGAAATTTGGCAAGCCAACTGTGTATATCCAGCAGGGAAGGGCTAGTCTGCAAGCTGCAAACACATAGCCGCAGTTTGTTTCTCGTTAGAACATTTTACTATAACTGGTAAGTTATTATGTTTATTTATCCAGCCAGACCGTATAGGTTTTATTTTTAGGGCGTTTACAAGAGTATGTCAGCTGCACTTGTACGGCAATCAACTGGAATAAACCATCAGCAGGTAGACATATAAATTTTATGAATATTTTTGAAATTGTGAAAAAAAGTAAGCCTGAGATTAATGTGTCGGAAGAAAAAACCACGGAAATGTTGAACAGTTTAATAAATTATGTTCTTTATTAGAATCAAGGCGTGTGAATAGCACTGCGTATCTTTATGATCATGGATTTTATACAAGTGCGTTTTGTTCAAACTACATTTATAGTATCAATGATATCACAATAAACGAAAGAAGCAACTTGGAAGCTGCTACGAGAGACCAAAGCAAATCAAGGCTTTGGATTGATTTAAGGAGGAGCAGAATAACTGGTTCTGTTATTGGTGAATGTATGAGAACTGTACGTTCTGGGATATTTTCTTATGGTCCTGCACTCAAAAATATAAAATACAACAAAAAAATTAAATATTCTAAAAGCATAAAATGGGGAGTCGAAAATGAAGAATGCGCAAAAGGCGAATACGAAAAAAATAATGAGTATTAAAATTAATCCCTCTGGATTGTGGATTCACCATATAAATCATTTTTTGGCAGATAGAATTTCATTCCCCCAGAATGTGGTGTTAGAAATTAAGTGTCCATACAGTATTCATGACAAATTACCTTTTGATGCAAAATATTTAATAAAAAGGAATGACATTGTTAGTTTAAATAAAAATCACCCATATTATGCGCAGTGCCAAATGCATATGTATGTTACCAATATAGACAATTGTGATTTTGTTATATGGACAACAAAAGGTTTATATATAGAGCATATTTTTTTGGCATTATTACAATAACTTTGTGCTCAACGCATATGAAATCATACATGAATTTTCAACTGATACACCGGCCATGTTAGATTTTACCTGACTACATGAAATTCATTCACAAAATGAAAATATTTTTATGTTGCCCAAGTCCAATATCAAAGCAACGCATGTGTTCAGTTACTAAATCTAGCTCATTGTATTTCTATTTTTTGGACCCTTTCGTAATAAAACACAAGTGTAAATTATATTTATATATTACACAATAAATAATATGTACATATGATTAATATTATTTATTTCGTTCTAAAATTTTTTCTGGCATATCTTTAACAATCGAACTTGTCAACATAAAGCAGTTATATACAATTTCATTAGCTTCCTTCCATGAGTGTTGAGGCATTCGGTTCACTAAAATTTTATTTTTCTTAACTAATCCTATCAATTGTTCAATTAAACTCTTCTATTTGCTATAGCTTTTGAAATAGCCACATGTTCTTCACTTAGTTGCGGGACACCGCGTTTAAATGGGGGTATATTTAAATGAACCTTTTTTTGTTCCAATAAATCTGATATATCAAATCCTCTATCAGCTAACACATACATTCCTTCTTCGAGAATATCTAATATTCCTGATTCTTCGACAATTTTTCTGTCAGATATACTACCTCCATATACATCGGATACAAATATAATACATCCTTACTCACTAGCACCAATAAGTATTTGTATTTTTATATTGTGAATATGTCGCTTGCTGTATTTCAGGGGCGCTGCTTTTTTTCGACATTAATTTCCGTGCAATCAATTATTATATCATAGTTATGTTTCAATTTTTTATGCCGATATTTCCAAAAATCTATACTTTTCAATGCTCGATATAATTTGTTGGTCCAATATTGAAATATTTATTGGACTACCCTTCGGCCTACATTAAAAAATACTTCTGGAGAAGGAATATTTTTGTCTATACACAATTTTTATCTAAACACAATAGCATTTCATCTTCCATAGGTAATGCAGAATTTGTACTTCTCGGAATGCATTTAAAAAAATTAAGTAAGAACATAAATTCGTTTCTTGTGTATCCAGTAAAATGTTTTAACTGATTATCTGTCAAAAATGTTGCTGATAATAGTTGAGATCTAACACTGCTTACTAATGATTGAGTTCCAACAGCTTTTGATCTAACGTTGGTCTCGAATTTACGATAGTTTCTCCTACATGTATATTTTCTTCTACACCTATAACAGCAATTCCTCCAAATATGGTTTCTTCTGTAGCTGCATCTTCTTTAATTTCGTTCTTGTCTTTTGTTGGCATCTTTTCACTATTTTTCAATCTCCGTGAAATTTGTCGTTTCAGTGGAGACTTATCAAAAATTCTTTTTGGCAGGAATAATGTAGGAACTGCGCCCTTTTTCAAGATTTTTCACTGACCTAATATTTAAAAATATTTGTAATGCTATAGTATTAACATCATTAAATTGACCCTTACCAAAGCTTGTTATTGTATAATTATCATATGTGAAATGTTTTGAACAAACAGATGCGTATTTACTTGACTTCTTCCCCGATTTAATAGCCACCATCCACTTTTTTTGTGAGGGTTTATCCTTTGGAAATTTGTGAAATTTTAAGTCTTTATGTTTGTTATTAACACTATTGCATTGGGGCACACAACAATTTACACCCATCTTTAGATAAAATAAAGTTTTTACTTGTTTGTTTATTTAATTACTTTTATTCCACACTTGACAGATTGAAACAAATAAAAATGGAGTTATGTATTTATACATAAACCCGACGCTAGCGCACTCTACATGTACATCATCTATTCAATAATAATTCACAGTAGAAAAAATCTAAATTCTTCTTTATAAATAGGTATTATAATGTAATACACAAACCCAATACACAAAATCGTGTGCTGTGAAAACAGTTATTTCAAATAAAATTATTTGTTTAAAATAATAACTATCGTAATTAGTACATATAATTACGCTTATACTAACGTTACAGGCTAGTATAGCCGTTGTTTACTTGATGACAATTTTGACAGCTATTTTAAATAAATAACTTTTTTCGCATTTTGACTGATAACATGCTATTTTATTAAATTCAAAATCGTTTATTAAAGTGTCACTTTACCACATAGAAATGTCACTTTACTATATAGTAATGTCATTGTTAATAAAACACAGTTTGACAGAAAATTGTTTATTTAAATATTGGAAACATTGTTATATATATTAAAAGTACAATTAGTCAAATTTGAAAACTTAACAACACCAAATTTATTCAATTCTATTTGTTCTTCCTGAAAACTATGATTCTCCATCTGCATTCCTGAATGATCTTGAGGTGCCACTAGTTCTTGCTGATGAAATATACTTTTTAAAATTTTCAACTTATTGGCGATGCTTTCCTCGATATACCCTTCAACCACACTAGTTGACTGCCATCCTCCATGCCTTTTAAGTGTTGAATGTCAACTTCATTGTCAGCGAGGAAGGTAGCAGACGTCCTCCTCAAGCAATGGTCAGTGTAACTGGATGCATCTGGGAGTTTTAAGTATTCTGCAAAATTTTTGAGGAATTTTTGCAAAATTGTTGATGCCAGCTAGTTGTATTGTGCACTTACCATGATTATAGTAAATGAAAATTCTATTGTGTTTTACTTGTTTGGGTCTCAATCGTGAATACTTATGATCAATTTCATATCCGTTGCACTCTTATCCTACGGTAAATACCCGTTTTTTTTTTGGTTTTGGTATAATGTAAAGTTATAACCAAAATTGTGCCCATATCTTTTATATCTTTTACAGTTAAGCTACACAATTCTGGACGCCGAGATGCCTCATTTAAATCAAATATTAGTACCACTTTCATTAACAAGAATTTATTGTCTGGGGCCGCTATTAAAAACATAGTAACGTTTTCCATAGTCAAAATTTTGATTTCTTTGCTTCGTATGTGTCATTTTGATGTTTTAAAAAGGTAAGTAGCTTTTTGTATTGTGATATATCCACATTTTCGTTTATTTGTATAGTATTTTTCAATATGGAATATGTAGACCATAAACTGGATGCCTAAAATAATGAAAGACATTGTATGAAAAACACTAAAATATGTATAAAAAATAGCTTACCTTCTCAAAAATATCTGATGTGGCCAGCACATAACTTTCTTATACCAGTATATATAATACTTTAATTCTTCACTTACCTCAATTTAATTTGAATGTTTGAAATTTTTTAAATAATTATCAGCGTCATTCGATACTCTCAATAATAATTCATGTCCCATATTTTGATAATTTCTTCTTACCAACATTGACATTTTTGTAACTAAATTAGACATTTCCAATGTCAAACTGTTAAATTTATTCTAACCTCATTTTATGAGGTCAAATATGTAAAAAATTTAAGTTTACATCAGCTTTATTTAAGTAATTGGAAAATATATTTTATTGGCTTGATATAGTAGACATGATTTATTTATAATATTTCATCACGAATATATTTTTTTGTAAAGGCAAATACAAAAAAGTTTGGGTCCCGTGGACCCCCTATCAGCTGACCAATTTTGCTCATCATCGAATTTATCATTGTCCTTGGCCTTTTGAACATATGTACCAAATTTGAAAGCTTTATCTCAAAAACTGTGGCTGCTATCGCGATACTACAGACATGCAGACAGATTTTGTCCATAAAGTTATGTTTTTTTCATTATAATTCGTCGGGATTCGTCCAGAAATGCAACAAAAATTTTTAATTTTTATTTCCGAAATTGTACCTTTTTTCTTCTTTCATTCACTGTATCTCTTGTGGCATCACATCACCAAATTTAATGTGTCACCTAAAATGTTGTTAACAATCTTAACTGCCAAATTTGGGAAGTCTCCCATTAGTATTTTTTGAGTTATCAAACGCACGCACGCACGCACGCACGCGCACACACACACACACGCACCGACAGACCTCATTCGGAAATTAGTCAGAATTGATCAGGAGGTGTCAAAACGTATAAATCAATCAAAATCTCGAGGTTGAAAAAAATCACGATTACTATACTACCTTATATTAGGTATTTACATCCGGTATATTATTAGAAGCAGACATTGATATACAACGGATTCAACATTTTCTTATTAAAATATTACAATTAAAAATAAGAAGGTTAAGAATTTGTCAATTAACATAACTCATATGTGACTAAATGTCTACAAATTTGGCTAAAATCAATTTTTATGGTTTATAGATAATTTTTATACAATAAAATAATATTAGAATAAAAACACTTTTCTTTGTTTTTTTATCACAAAGAAAAGTGTTTTTATTCTATCATTATGATTGATTATCACAAAGTAACGGCTTCTACCATTCAATTTTTTTAATAAAATAATAATTATTACAGTACGTAGTGGCAGGGTACAAAAACGTTGACTTTCGCAAAAACGCTCCTCAACTGTTTTTTGAATTCTCCCATTATACATGATGAGTCAATTGGGTAAGAATGGTCAATATTTCGTTAACTATTTGAAATTTGAAAAAATGTCTCATACAAAAATTGTGGGAA
This sequence comes from Rhamnusium bicolor, assembly GCA_029963845.1. Taxonomy (NCBI): domain Eukaryota; kingdom Metazoa; phylum Arthropoda; class Insecta; order Coleoptera; family Cerambycidae; genus Rhamnusium; species Rhamnusium bicolor. The sequence continues at coordinate 208,128 of JANEYF010005873.1, forward strand.
GTCAAGAAGTATATTCTAAAATTGTTTATATCTACAGGATGTTTCACATAGTGGTGGTAAGCTAATAGTCTGGTTTTTAAATGGAATACCCTGTATATTTTTATATATTTCTGTTTGATATTTAATTCTCTATCTAGTCATATCATATTTTAGACTTACACTGCAGTGTTGCAATGTTATTCAACTTTTTCTGAAAAAAACTGTATTTGCAGTGATCAAGAATAACATATGCAAAAAAACGTATTTTAATAAATTTGACCATCGTTTCACTTTGAGTATATCGAAACCATATACTAGCTTCCAAGCCTCCCAGACTTGACCCCAATTCTACAGGGTGTTCTCCATGTGACTCAAATTTTTTACGTTTTTGAAATATCATAACTCAATTTTTTCAAATGGAACACCCTGTGTATTTTTATTTAAAATGTTTCAGCTATCAATTACCTACATGCTGATACACTTCAGGATATTTATTGATAAACTTGAATACTCTAAACACCGTCGAAAAAAAAATGTAGTCACTATGATGTATCAGCATGTAGCTAACTTGCTGAAACATTTTAAATAAAAATACACAATTTCCATTTGAAAAAATTAAGTTAGGAGAGTTCAAAAATGTAAAAATTTTAATCAACGTGGAAAATACCCTATAGAATTGGGTTTAACTCTGGGAGGCCTGGAAATTAGTATATGGTTTGACTAACACTCAAAGTGAAACGATGGTCAAAATTATGAAAATACGTTGTTCTTGATCGCAGCAAATGCAGTTTTTTTTTTTAAAGAAAACTGAAAAGGTACAGTTAAATAACTATGCAACATCGCAGTGTATGTCGAAAATCAATATTTGACCGGATAGAGAGTTAAGAGTCAAATACAAATATATAAAAATATACAGGGAGTTCCATTTAAAAAACCCGAGTATTAGCTTGCCACCATTAAGTGAAACACCTGTAAATTAAAAAACAGTTTTAGAATATGCCACTCTTGAACTCGTACAATTTTTACTGAGACATGTTTTAAAACTCCAAACAGATAACGAGATATTGACCGTCCTCCCCCTATTGACTCACCTTACATATTAACATACCGCAAAAAAATGTGCAGTAAGATGTTGCCAACTGTAAATACTTATTTAACTAATATTTTACTCTAACTCAGTCGACTGCAAGTTTCTATTTTACTGCATATTTTCCAGTTAGCTCCATAAATTGTAATTGAACGGATTCAAATCCGGACTACTAGGAGGCAATTCACTGGGAGTAACGAAATTTGGAGAGTTCACTTTTAAATAATTTAATGTAAAATGAGAGCGATTTGATAGAGCACCGTCGTGCATAAACACATAATCATTATTTAAGGCCGATACTTCTAGTCAAATTAAGCCTAAAACATTTTCGATTCAATTTGCAAAATCAAGATTAACCCCTTCTTCAATAAATATTACTCATAGTCAGATTGTAAAATCATTTTTTTTAAAACATTTGATTTTACAATCTGACTACGACACAATTCTATATTTATTATTTATCATTTTATAATTCACCTAATCATTTAGAAAACGGCTAGGCCAACTGAATTTGTAGTTCGCCTACAACATGTAAAGGGTGATCGACACAAGTGCTTCACTTGATTTCATTGTTTGGTTTTTCACTTGGAAAAAAAATCCAGAATTTTGCTTATGTATTTTTTCCCGAGGAATCCAAATTCGAAGAGAAAACACAACTGATCGTCAAATAGAAAAAGTTATGTCCGAAAAACTGAAAAATACAAAAATTAGTATTCCGTATATTAATACGGAAATGAACGTGTGACATTCCACTGATTACAAATGCATCTCACACACATATTTTTCACTTCCGGTTTAACCGGAGGTTACTTCAACTTTTTTATTTTAAAAGATGTGTTAAGTATGTTAAGCTCAATTTAAAGACAAATTATTTCTCAATTCAGCAACATATATTATCATTATCTATCACATTTAATAAGATGTTGATGTTTAAAGTTAAAATAATAACAACGCATCTTTTAAAACAAAGAAATGAAAACAAATAAGAATATTTAAATAATTGCAATGAAAAGCAATGAAAAGCAATGAAATCGAGTGGGGCAGTTAAAAATGATCACCCTGTACATATAAGAATTTTAAGTACAACAATGTTTTAACGCCTACATACTGTATTGTCTAGCAGATTTTCATTTTCGCAGATCTTTGGTCAATATCTAATAAAAATTTATGATGATTTTAATCTAAATATGATTAATTAAAAGTGTGACACCTGTAGTATTCTATCTAATCCATCTTTATTAAAATTTTTAAATTGAACCGGAAAGAATTCCTTGACACAAAATTTCCTAGTCTCGTCTTCTACAGATTCGTTTTGTTTAATTTCCTTTTTCATTCTGCTCCGTTTCTTTTACGTAATCGGGGGAATCTTAGGGTTACATAATGTTTTCTAGTTAATGATACCTCTAAAGCAGACCCTTTTGGTTCATTCGATATAATTTATAGTGCATGCGAATTAGCATCCTTTGACGACAAAATTAGTAATGATTTTTTTTCATAGGACTATTTTAATTGCCTTCATAAACAATCCATAGAAAGTTCTTACTGATCCGACCTGTGCAATGTCTGCCGTCTTGGAAAAATAGCATATCTAAGATACATTTGTCAGACTTTTCCCAATTATCTCGGAAATGGTTCTTTTTACGTAAAATACGCATGGAATTAAACCGATAGAGCGTACAGTTTCATATAAGGTAGCTAATCAGTTTTCCTTGATATTTTCTTATTGTTAAGAAAAAAATAGCAGTCTTTGAAAAAAAAAAATTTACCCAAGAGGGTTTAGTGTCTTATTTAGAACCCAAATATAGTACGCATGTTGAGTCAAATAGTTGTAATTATTGTTTCAATACACAGTGAGATAGCCAAGACTCTAACTACTTGATTAATTTAAAAGTCTCAATATCAAACAACTTTATTTTAGGTTCCTGGTTCCTTAGGTTTTTAAATGTTCCACGACAATATTATCAATGTACTCTTCGGATCCGGGCTTTACCTTTAATAATAATGTTATGTATTTGCTGCCCCCACATACATATCTCAAAGCGTGGTTTCGTTGACTGAGTGTCCTGGTAACACTTACTACTTTATTAACTAATTAAAAATTAGCAATAATAACTAATTGAAGGACTTTACTATAATCAAAATTAAACATTTAAAAATCACTATTCCAGTCTCTAATACCCGTTTCCATCAACATTTGTATAGGGATAGAATAGGTAAGAGTTCTTTAATTTAGGTACTCCACAAAAGCCCATATGGTTTCCACCATTGCAAATTAGGAAACTCCCAGCCAAGAAACGAAAATCGCTGGCAGCAGCGTAAATTTTAGTAAATATTTTCTTTTTACCATTGTCTGCCTTGATTTTATTCTAAAATGTCATTTGGTATTTTGGAAGAGGTTAAAATTAATATTTTAATATTTCAATTTTTTTAGCTTTTGGAGTATGTTTATAAACACTGTTTTCAGATTACGTTTCCAGGTGTGCTAAAGTTTTCAAAGTTAACATGGAGCAACAAGATACAAATTTAAAAAAAAAGGGCCCCAAATTATTCGCATGCTGAAAAAGAGCACCTGCTCAACATAATTGAAAGTTTCAAAGATATAATAGAAAATAAAAAAACCGATGGAGTATCAATTAAAGAAAAAAGAAAGTTGGCAACAAATTTGTGAGAAATTTAACTCCGCATCTCCAAATTTTCACTATCGATCAGTGGAATCGTTAAAAAAGTATTACGATAAACTGAAAGAAGATTTACGAGAAAGATCGGCGGACAGAAAAAAAAAAATTATATAAAACAGTCAACAAACATTTCCATTTTAACTGCCACGTCCAGTCAGCTCCAAAACAGTGAAAACTGAGGTTAGGTTTCACAAAAACAATTTTTCCCCCACGTAGGTAACATCTTATGTAGAGTATTTTGTCCCCCTAAAGTTAGGAAACCTTAAGAAAAGAATAAACTCTGGTGGAAATCAAAACGGTTACCTATCCCAAGTTATTATTTCCTTAGCGTTAAGGAGTCCCTAAACAAGTTGGTGGAAACGGACATAACTCACACAATTCTAAATCAATTCTGAGCACCTGTGCCAAATGTGTGCCTTATGTATCAGTGTACGGTCTAGAACTTTCTTGAATATTCCTGACCCTTCTCGAACAATTCTAGATCCTTCTGTATGAGCTCAGAATATCTTGGCTATTTAGTTTAAGTTTTGGTACTAGTAACGTCAATCTATGAGCACATACTTGAACTATTACAATTAGTACGCGTAAAACTGGCCCCCTCCTTAAGCCTGAAAGTCCTGATCAGGCAGTTCATTGTTCGCTAGTCTTTCTATATACAAATTCCTCTATGACTTTGGACTTTGCTGAATTCGATATACAACGTCATTTATTCTGGTAACGACAGTACTCGTATATGGTAATTCTCAAAGCGGGTGAAGCTTCGAGGACCTATCTTTCTTTCGTTGTGGGTTATACAGTTGTACTAGACCTCCCGCCTAGAACCCTCCTAAATTAGTCCTAAGATCATAACGAGCCTTCATGCGGTAACTTGCTATGGCAATTCGGTCTCAAAACAGCTAATGCGTGTTCGTCAGTTGTTGGCCAATTTCATCGGCGTAGTCATTTATGGATAGTCGCTCCTCATCTGGTAAAGCAAACCCCAAGTCACATGGTAGTTGAATCTCCCTGCCAAATATCATGCCAGCCGGCCTTTGTTTTGTTCTTGTGAATGGGTGCCATATGTGCCATATGGAAAACAGAAGTGTTGGTCCTATCTCTCGTGTGCATTTGGACCTCTTTGGAAACTATATGTTTTATATTTGTATCGCTAGACCATTCCATCCGAATGGGGATGAAGGGCTGTTGTCCTTTTACGAATGACTATTAAGTGACACATCTTGAAACACTCTTCAAAGTTTCTTTCTGGTCCCTTTGCACCTCCAGGGGCACGCAAATCGATATTCAGGCCATTTATTTAAATAGTCCGTGTTAACCATGGTGTATTTATTTCCATCATCCATCACGAGGAATGGACCGGCTACGTCAATCGTAATTCGGTCCAAAGGAGCCTCGATGTTATATGGCTTCATTGTGCCCTTACATCTTGTCCCTTATTTATCGCACAAATTTCACATTTGCGACACCAAGCCACCATGACTTAATGGCTGTTCACCTTGTATAATCGTTCCCGTACTTTTGTAAGAGTTTTATTAATGCCAAAATGTCCATCAGACGTTCCATTATGCACTTCCTGAAGTACCTTCTAGTAATCAATCTCAACGTATTTTCTTCCAATCTGGACTTTACTCCCATTGTGTCCATAAAGCCTTCAGTCCCGCTGCCTTGTTTGATATGTCCTTCAAATCGGGTCGGGTTCTCATTTCCTTCCATTCAAGAATAAAATCAGTTTCCTTATCGTTTAACTGCTCTTACTTTAATGTCTCTTTTGTCCAATCATCCGGAACACCAATTTTAACTGTGTTCACGATTAGTATCCCTTGCTGTTTTTAGACTCGGTGGCAATGCCTGACAGGTCTTCTAAAAAGAGCATCTGCATTTCTATGAGACTTCCAGAACGATGTTCGATTTTAAAATCGTACTGCTGTAGTTTTCTATCCAGCGAGCTCCGGAGTCTTCAACTGCAATAATCACTTCGATGCACCATGGTCAGTCCAAACCTTAAAATGTTGTGCATACAGGTACTTGTGAAAATGATTTATGGGTTTGACGATGGCCATCCTTGTCAGACAATAATTACAATCCAGTGGTGGACTTGATGGGTTGTATAGGAAGTTAATTACAACAATCCTATGGGAAAAAAAACATAATAATTTTGACCCCGAGGACATACATGCCCTCTGACAGGTTGACAAATAACCTGCTTTTTCTTAAAAAATTTAAATGGAATGGTATGTTTATTTTTACCCAGTAAAATAGAGAATTAAATGCTTCAGATGCTAGTGAAAACTGCAACTCGGTAACTTTTTTCTAACAGTAGATATTAGCAAACAAAGTTGAAATTATGAATTATTACCAGATCTTGGCGATGAAATTTGCAAAGTAGCTATTGAAAGTAAGTCAGATGTGAAAATGACACAATGGAGAAACAACATAATATGTCAAAAACATTTAGTAGAAAATAGATTATGTAATATAAAAATTAGTAAGTAATAAATAAAATTAATAAAGTAAACGCAAAGAACACATTACAATATTTTAAAAAGAATTAGAATATGGTGGGGCCTAGATGTTCAAAATGTCGTCCATCATTTTCGATGCAAGAATTTATTTTTTTGACGAGTGGATTGAACGGAAGTCTCTACTTCTGCCATCGAAATACTTTAAATGGCATTTCTTATTCTCTCAATCATGTCGTTCCTTGTAGTGAGTCTGGTGGCAAAAACGAGATCTTTTATTCGCCCCCACAAATAAAAATCTAGGCAAGTCGGATCTGGGGAACTGGCTGGCCAATGAAATAGACTTCCACGTCCTATCCACCTGTCAGGATATGTCTGATCTAAAAAATCTTGAACGTTCAGAGAAAAATGCGCCGGGCACCCATCATGTTGGAAAAACATATCACGCCGAGTTGCTAGATTTACGTCTTCTAAAAAGAAGCGGCAATTTATTTCTTTAAAAGATAACGTTCTCCAATAAGCGTTTCATTAAAAATAAAAGGCCCAATTATTTGTCCACCTAGAATTCCACATCACACATTTATAGACCAATGACCCCGAGATTGGACCTCTCGCATCCAACGTGGATTAGTCTCAGATGAATAATGCATATTATGGCGATTTACAGTACCATCACTCTTAAATAAAGCCTCATCTGACCACAAAATACGTGAAAGTAATCCAGGATCTTTCTTTATCATTTGCAACTAACAGCCAGTTACAATAATCCAGTGTCTGATCAAAATCGCGAGCATTTAAACTTTGATGGAGGACTATGTGATATGGATGCAACCTAAAAAAGAATCAAACAAATCTATTACATTTCATAAAATTACTTCAGAGCAATATATAAAAAAATGTTTGTTTTCGCATATCATATATTTTCTATACTTGCTCTAAATTGTTAATAACCCCGAGATAAACAGCATTACATAGCCGTAAAACAAAAAACTTTATACCATACATATCATTATCTTTAAAATATAAATTTTATAAACTTCATAACAATTCATTTTGCATAAACCCACTATATTTCTAATTATGATGAAATAATTCGTGTTACATAAATACTTATGTTCTCTCAGAATATTTCGAAAAGTGGTTCGACATATTCCCAAGTCCCTGGCTATTGCTCTAGTACTTAAATGAGGATTAAATTGCACATATGCTAATACATTTATAACATTTTCCTCGGTGCGATCACTACGGTGTCTCTGATGCACAGGAAGTTGCACAGATCCTGTCGTACGTAAACGATGTGCTAGTCGAATAAAAACTCTTTTACCGTAATGACGTCTTTCAGGGTACTGCAACGCATAGACTCTGGCAGTAACAGTTGCATTTCTCATGCATTCGAAATAAATCGCTAACATGTTAAATGCTTCTTCATTTCTAAGAGTCATTATAATTTTAAGAACTAATTCCAAAACGTAAACAAATTCAATTAGAAAAGTAAATGCTACACAATGACAAGTTGAATATTTTAATAGGGAACTTGCACATTTTTTTACTTCATAAAATTGTTCTACAATACTAAAAAATAAGATATGCAAAATATGCCGCCTTAATTCCCAATAATAAATTTGTTATAAATTATTAAAGTTTCGCACGCGAGTGAACCGTTTCAAACAAGTTCAAAGCACGGGAGCAGTCGTGACATCACACCATACAATTTACAAGCGACGACGGAGATCCCAGCACTCGCCCGCTTGATTTCAGATAAATTTTAAGTGTATACTTAAAATGGAAACAAAAACTCCTTATTTTAAATATTGTAAGAATGAAGTTTATAAGACAAACACAAGATTCTTTTCAAAAAAACTGCGAAGAGTATCCTAGAGAATGCGCAACAATTATATAAAAGTTCAATAACACTACTGTCTGCGAAGAGTAACATGTTTACCTCTAGTATATAGTATATTGCAAATACCTTTCCCTTGCCCTTTAATTTATTCTATTCAAATCTTACATTTATCTATTATGTGAATGATAACACGACACAATCACCCATTTACCTTGCCCCAAAACATAGTACGAAAATACCTACGATAGGTAATTATACATTTGCGCAACATTTCCTTTGCAGCAAATGTCTTCTATAGAGACAATTTACGCGTGTGTACAAAAAAAAAAACACGAAAAATATAGAAGTGGCTGTTGTAAAGAATTACCCCTAAATTCTTTCAAACATAAGACTAAGTCTGCTAAAAATGCTTAGTTGCGACTAAGCATTTTGTAGTTATTTCGTTTTATTCCGTGATCAAGTCATAACTATTTTATGTTTATAAATTATTACTAAAAGCTAAAAAAATAACTTCTATGCCTTGACCCCACGGACCTCTCCAAGGGAAAAACTTTCACTATTTTGTATAAAAGATGCCACCATAAACATATCCACTTTAGGCAAATTATCATATTCGCCCTTTGAAAAACCTTGATCAGTCATTTTAAAATATCTGTACAACTACAATAAGCGGTACTATAAAACACAATTATATATTTATATCAGAACAGTCACTAACAAATCAACCACAGTCTAATAACACCATATTGTACATATGATTATATAGAATGTCATACTTTGTTAATTTGTTTGTATTATTATTTTTAAGTATTTTATGAATGAATTGATTTTTAGTTTTCTTTTTTCTGTATATATGGATATATTAATATAAATCTTACTCTGTACCCCATACAAGTTGTAAATAATCTACTTAATTGTGAATATAGATTTTAAATTGGAATTGGAATTGGTAAACATCTGATTGTGTTGCTTCCCGTTGCGACGACTATCGAATATTGTATGGTGTGACGTCACAGTCAATAGTAGCTCGTTTCGGGCCACTTCAATTTTATCGCTGTTTAGATCCTTCATACTGATCGCGTGGAATTAGAAATCTTATTTTTTGTGAAGTACACGTTTTATTACAACGTTACGCTATGTTTTTTTAGTATTATTTTTATTTTTAAAATTATAGGCAACTTCCCTATTATATGTTGTTTCTTCATTGTGTCATTTTCACAGCTAACTTACTTTCAACAGCTACTTTGCAAATTTCATCTCCAAGATCTGATAATAATTCATAATTTCAACTTTGTTTGCTAATATCTACTGTTAGAAAAAAGTTGTTGAGTTGCGGTTTTCACTGACATCTGAAGAGTTTAATTCTCTATTTTACTATGTAAAAATAAACATAACGTTCCATTTAAATTTTTTATGAAAAGGCACGATATTTGTTTACATGTCAGATAACACCCTCTAGCAGCGACGATAATAATCAAATAAAAACACCGTAAAGTGCACAAAAGCCTTTTATAACGACACCAAGTCTGTTAAATTCCGTTAAGTCTAATTGGAGGAATCGACATTTAAAAAAAAATTTTTGTCATCTCCCCACCACTTTATTTTTGAAGATAGAAAAAAAAATGCAAAACTAATAAGATTAGAAATTCTCCCAGGATTACGATGCATATATTTTTCATGCGACTTAATTGGGCAAAATACGGAGAAAACCCTAATTTTCTGTTTGGTCATGGCTGTTACGCCCCCTAGCGGCAATTTTAGAAACTCGATAATATTTTCCAGCGAACAATTTTTTCCCTAAACGTGTGCGATGATTAGTTTCGGAGATATGGCCGGCGTCCATTCTTAGTTACCCGGTACATAATAGTTTTGAAGCTCAATATGATTCATACTTACGTACTATTATAATTCAGTACAAATATTTCTCTACAATATTTTACAATAATGAATGGTTTTTCTTGATCTTAGACATATGTCTTCGACATGTTTGTCATTTGTTTTAACCAAGACTTTTGAACCCTTTTCAATATGATTAATTAACTTATTGATCGTTGACTTGTAAAAAGAGCACTGATCCTGCAATTTTTATAGAGACCTTTATACAAAATAGGCATTTTAATAATAAGGATCGTATTGCTTGGCTGCCTTAAGTTAATCGAATCTACGAAGACTTCGAAAAAGACGAACCTCTATGAACTGCTTACAAATTTGCACAACTTTAGAAATTTGAAACTGTTCAAAGTGAATTATATCGTGAAGCAGATGCACTCAGCTTAGGTAAATCTCAACTGTCTTATCCTTAACGTTAAAATATATTACATTCAAGTTCCCATTTAAGTTTTGCTAATTGCCTCCACGCTTAGACTAAATTAATATTGCGAGAAACTTAATACGTTGTCACAAGATGCATAAGTATTTAATAAGATTACATGTATGTATTGTGTACGATTATTATTATTAATAGGTACATTTCACTAATTAGTTTGGATTGTACAACTAAATACAAAGACATGTACATAATATTTTGTAACTAGAACATCGAATCACAAAAGGTAATTAATTATTTTTTTTACTACACATCATTAAAGTTTAGTATCCGTTTAACCCCTATTTATATGTCAAAAATTGTTACCGCTGACAGTAAAATGTGGTTTATGGTGTTTCTGTCCTTATAATTGCGTTGCTAACACACTGAAATACTAAGTACCAAAATCAGGTGTTGAGAATAGCCTCAAGACAACACATAAAGCTTTTTAAACATTAACTTACTATATTCATATTAGAAAATGTCATCCAAACCACCATTCTATATACAGGGTGAGTCAATAGTGTGTTCTCCTTAGATAACCTTTGAACCGTTAGTGATACAACAATTTCTTAAATACAAAAGTTTTTTGGGTCGATAAGATCTATCATTTAAAATTATTGTGAATACTACAGGGTACTTAAATTTTCTGTTACACACAAATAATGCTTTTTTAAAAGGAACACCCTATATGTAATGTCAACATTTTATTAAATGAAAAGTTTATTATACAGTGATATTTTGTTTTTTGGATTTGCATGCAACGTTGCCAAGTTATTTAACATTTTCTGGAAATTTAGGGATTTATAAGGGTCCGTTTAATAATTTTTATTTACCTATGAAAACAAGCTGGGTAAGCAAATATTATACTATTCTTAGTTCATACTACACACTAAGTATTAGTACCTTTTTTTACATTACTCTATTTTACAGGGTGTCCATGACGGCATGTCAATTAATGCGAATTTCAAATGGGAAGAACTCTGATTTTTAAATGGAACATCCTGTATTTTTTTATGTGGTTGGATTCCTCCTTCAAATTGCTTTTTTTTGTATAACACTTCCTATACTGTTGAAGTTTTCGAGAAAATTAAGGTTTTCTCTTTAACCTTGCAATGGCTTTGGAAAAACAAAAATTGTGCTGTCAAACTGATATTTTGTGGTTTACTCGTAATTAATTTTACTTGGTGGTGATTCTTCTGTATTTCCTAGTTGAGTTAATTATTTTTGTTAAATAAATTATGAATTTTTCATACGAAGAGTTGATCGACATGGTTTATGCATTGGGAGAAGGGGAGAGAAATCCGCTGCATCAAGAATTTATATTCAGCGTTATCCAGAACGAAGACATCCTCACCATTCTGCATTTGAAAGGTTGCGAGAAAGGTTTGAACGAACTGGATATGTAATTTATGAAAAACATGAACGTACAAAACTGGCAACAAATGAAGAAAAAGTGTTTCAAGTTACATTAATTAGTGTCGTTGAGGATCCGCATAAAAGTACGAGAGAAATTAATAGACAACTTGATATAAGTCAATCCTCTGTAACAAGAATATTGAGGACACAAAACTTTCATCCTTATCATATTCAACTGCTTCAGGAATTAGAGCCAAATGATTTCAAACGTAGGGTAACATTTTGTGAGTGGACACTCAATAAGATTCACCAACAGTCGCAATTTTTTGATTTCGTGCTATTCATTGATGAGGCCACATTTCATAAAAATGGTTGTATTAATAGACATAACTTACACTACTATGATACCATGAACCCTCATTTTACGAGAACGGTAGATAATCAACACCGATGGTCATTCAATGTGTGGGCAGGGATAGTAGGTGAATATGTAATTGGACCGCATTTCTTTAATGGCCACTTGACTGGGAATATGTACCTCGATTTTTTACAAAATATACTGGGGGGATTGTTAAACCGGTGTCATCAAAATGTCTTACAGAGGCCGTAGTTTCAGCATGACGGAGCTCCACCCCATTATAGTAAGAAACTTTTTAAAAGTTACATTTGGTGATAATTGGATAGGTCGAGGAGGACCAGTTCAATGGCCACCAAGGTCGCCAGATTTGACAAAATTGGACTTTTTTTGTGGGGGTACATTAAAGGATTAGTGTACAAAACATCACCAACTACAAGAGAAGACAGACAGCAAAGAATTCAACTAGCTTTCGACACCATCACGCCTAACATGTTGCAAAATGTAAGTGACTCATTTCTTCATAGAATCAGAATTTGTAATTTACAACTAGGAGGTCACGTTTAGCATATTTTGTAACTTGTTTTATTTTTTTTTCTTCTATTTACTGTTTACGTTCAAAATTAAACTTTTATTTTGTTATGTACATACCTAAGGTGAGGTGTAAATTTTATCATTCAAGTCCAATAAATTTGCTACTTTTACTGTTTCTGTTACGATTTTATAGAAAATAATTTTTCGCCTGACCGCAATTTTTCTTTTTCTAGTATGATTGTGAGGTTAAAGAGAAAACCTTAATTATCTCCAAAAATACAACAGTTAGGTATAGGAAGTGTTGTACAAAAAAAGAAAGCAATTTGGAGGAGGAATCCAACCACGCAAAGAATACAGAGTGTTCTATTTAAAAAAACAGAGTTTTTCCCATTTGAAATTCGCATTAATTGACATGTCATCATGGACACTCTGTAAAATAGAATAATGTAAAAAAAGGTACTAATACTTAGCGTGTAGTATGAACTAAGAATAGTATAATATTTGCTTACCCAGCTTGTTTTCATAGGTAAATAGAAATTATTAAACGGACCCTTATAAATCCTTAAATTTCCAGAAAATGTTAAATAACTTGGCAACGTTGCATGAAAATCCAAAAAATAAAATATCACTGTATAATACTCTTTTATTTAATAAAATGGTGACAAAATATACAGGGAGTTCCATTTAAAAAAAGTATTTTTTGTGTGTATCAGAAAATTTAAGCACCCTGTAGATTTCACAATAACTTTAAATGATAGATCTTATCGACCCAAAAAACTTTTGTATTTAAGAAATTGTTGTATCACTAACAGTTCAAAGGTTATCGAAGGAGAACACACTATTGACTCACCCTGTATAATGTAGTCTAAAAGTTCTAGAGCATGAAGTCCTAAATAGAACACGTTATTATCCGTAAAATGAGGATAGACAGTCTGAGACAGAATTTATACATACACATGTAAAACCAAGATAACCTCAAAATACTTAATTCACAATTTTTTTAAATAGATTCCACTGTACCGAATGTATTCGCTACTTTTTCAGACATGTCAGATATATTGAGGCCATTGAACCACTGGATGATTTTTGCCAACACCAAGCCTAAGCATGTCCTGCATTTTTAGGAATAATTACATCTCAAACATACATACAATGAGACATCTTTTTTTTTCATTGCGCCAAATCTTAAAACTGAAAAGGCGGTGATTTTTCGCTTTTTAGTGTACCATAAAAAGTAGGATATCAATTCCAAGCATCAGCAATTGTATCATACGAAGTATTGTCAACTCCCATTGAAAATAGTTGGCATATTTTTATCTCCACTTAATGACAAAAACAATAATTATCTCATATTAAATAAAATTCATATTTATATCTAAACACTGGTCAATTTCCGTGAGCCCGGACCAACTTCCTAACTGGCCTGTCTAAGCTCCCATAAGAAAGGATAGTGCGGGCTCAGCGAGATCCATACCGTGTTTAATAAGTATGCAGTTTACGTACAAACGTCGAAATGTGAAGGCAGATGGTGTGAGGATAAAAATAAATAGTGACAACTATATCGACAATATCACGGAAGACGCGAAAAATTGTACGTGTGGATTTGTGTCGAAGCCATGGGTTTTAAGGGCCATAAAAACGTTAATGCTTTTATGAGTACTTTAAGTGTTATTCAGTGTACACCTTTTTTACTGCTTGTATCATACGCAGCGGATTATACACTGTGTCCCAGGATAGAATAGATGTAACAAGAGGTGTAACAGAAAAAAATTTCAAATTTTGGAATGGCACTTGGGAATCAGTCCTGCTTTGTATAAAACTATGATGTATCAAAAATGAGTTGGATCGGTATTGTGCAGGGTGTTTCATGTCAATTTATAAAACTCGTCACTGATAAACTACCTTTACATTTCAGTATATCGTGTGTCCCAAATTCGATGCTCACCATTGGGATCTCGGAAACTATAAGAGTTACAAGGTCGGTTAAATGGGATAAGTTTTATGAAATTTTATGCTGGTTCTAAATCCGTTAATAAATCACGGCTAACTGAAACCATTTTTGAGATTTTCCAAAAAATCGAAAAAGTTGTGATTTTTCCTTTGAGCTGTAGCCAAGTAATCCTTGATCAAACATGTTTTACACTTTTGCATTATTAGAACACTTTTGGAGACTAATATTTTAGTCTAGAAACGAATGCTCGATAGTCTTTTGTTTTCGAGATATCCGAGGCAAATTTTGTTTTTCTTATGGCAGCCATATTGGATTTTTTTGTTTTTCAGATTGCGCTAAAAAAGAGCTTTCAGTTGATTTATCGCATGCCGAGGAAAAATTGTTTTTCCAGGGAATAATTTAAAAAAAGTTGTCCATTGTTTAACAAAACAAAATAGTAGGCCATGGAAAATCAAAAAGTTTTTGTAGTCAGTGAAAAGGAAGTTGCTTATTCAGAGGGCGTCTAATTATTATCTACGTACTTAAAATCTATTGTAAATTGCTTTATTTATACAATTTTCTAAAAATATCAATTTTTAGACGATCTTTAAGGGTTTATTTGTCATAAAATTGTCAATAGAGTGTTCAAAATTTGAACAAAGAAATCGTCTTCATCAAGGGCATTCTTGCATGCAAAATAGTTAGTAATTAGTAAAATTTGAAAAAAATGCTTTTTAAAAACGACCAAATTCACACATAACTCATTAAAATTTAGGACGCTGTGGTTTAAGACAAATAACAAGCATTATTGTTACTTGACAGTTGTTCACTAAATACTAGTGGCATTATTGTAAATTGTTTAAGAATACTTATTATTACTCTTCAATAGTGTGATTAATGCAAAATGGCGCACATATTCTCAAATGAAGAAAAATATTATGTTAGAATGTTATTTAAAAGTAAATAGAAATTCGTAAACGCATCGGCTTCTTATCTAGAAACATTTCCAGAGAGAATGCAACCACATAGAACAGTTTTTGGAAGAATTGTAAGCAATTTGTTAAATTACGGGAGTTTTGATAATAAAAGATACCGGTATGATATTGATAATATTGACCATACAAATAATATTCTCGAAGCTGTTAGCAATAATCCCCACATATCAGTGCGACAAATTGCAGACGAAACAAATATTCCGAAGACAACTGTACACAAAACATTAAAATAAAGAAAATATCACGCATACAAACCTACCATTGTCCAAGCTTTAAACAATAATTTTGGTAGAAGACTTGAATTTTGTCGTTGGTTTAATCGGAAATGCGATGAACAACCTGATTTTCAATCGAGAGTTATATGGACCTATGAAAGTCGTCTTACAAATTGTGAAGTCTCTAAAAAGCACAATTATCACCACTGGGCCACAGAAAATCCGCATATAAACCTACGCAAAGAAGATTCCAAACTAGGTTTGGAATTAATGATTGGTGCGCATGATAGATATTACATTTTCTCTTCTTATTATACGCCTATGATTTGTCTATAACCGATTCCATAATTATTATTCTTAGATCACCATTTAATTGGTCCATTCATTCTTCACAACAATTTAACGAGAGCAACCTATCTAGAAAATCAAGTTTTACCCGAGATAAGACAGCTTTTTATAGAACAAGAAATAAACGAATTGTGGTTCCAACAAGATGACTGTCCTGCACATAATACTAATAACGTTAGACGGATGTTTCAGGAAAATTTTGGTAACCTCGTAATTTCAAATAGAGAACCAGTATTGTGGCCTTCCCTCTCGCCTGATATAACCCCTCCTGATTTTTATTTGTGGGGTCCCTTGAAAAACAATTTTTCCTTGGCATGTGATACATCATTTGAAAGCTCTTTTTAAACGCAATCTGAAAAACGAAAAATCCAATATGGCAATATTGGTTTCAGTACTTATAAATTCTTCAACCATTTCTATTTCCACATAGTGTACTACGTCCAAGATTTCTTTGTTTATATAACTATGTTCTCAGGGGTCCAAATTCATTATATCATCTCTAACACAAGCCAACTTCAACTGCAACATACGTGACTTCTGTTTGAGATTGGGAATTATTACTAGACAGTAGTATTTGAATGGGCATTTCAAAGGAACACTTCTTACTTTGACCTTTACCCATTTTTAAAAAGGAAAATAAATTATTCCAAATATACATGCAAAAACAAAAAGTACCTTAAAAATGTAGATACACAAGTAAAAAACAAAAAGACCTACCAAAACGTGCAAGAAATATATATTTCTGGATGGCAAACAGTAATAAAATATGATAAACGTAAAAATATAAAAATAACTAAAAATTCAATCTTCTCAATAACAAGATAAAATAAATCAGGAATCGTTTATAATTCACAAATATTTTAATCCATTCAATACCATAATAATTATTAATGTGTCAATGCGCTCTCTGTAGGTAGCCTTTAATTTTATGATCGAAGGGTAAGTTCAGTATAGAAGATTGAAGCTGCAACAGAAACATTCCGCGATGTTAAAAAAATGTTCAAATTTTCTTTATCAATTTATATGTTTCATAGAATTATACTTAACAATTAATATATTTTGGGTAATAGAGTAATTTCAACTAATAATTGAATCACATAATTGTAACAGATATTAGTAAGAAGAGCAAGACTGCATCGCCATCTATAGGAGGGTTTATTGCTATTTTAGCTTTCAACTTTCAGGCATATACATTGATTATAATTCATTATAAAGTCAATTGAAATCGTATAAAAACTAAAAAGCCTGCAAAAACCGTCGGCATCTCTTTATTGTACATGGGCGGAGGTAAATAGAAATGCTTGTCATAAGAAATTGTTATACTTTTTTGAAAATTGTATTAATTTTTATTATTTTTTTGTTTATTAGATAGGCTATTTTTGTTCATTTCGCCAATAACATATTTTTGAAATATTATATCAGTTTTAGATATAAAGTCTAAATATTTAAATTTATTGGGTTTAGTTTTAAAGTTAACGCATACTATATTGAAATATGTTATTGCTCAGCAAGGACCAATGAGAAGGTATGAACATATCCTTGCCAGGATGAGGGAATGGGACAGGTTAGCTAGGAGCAAGGATGTTATATAGTAAAAAATAAAATTAAAGTTTCTTCTAAAATAAAAATAAAAATGTAAGTTTCTTAACCAAAGCAAAGAATTAGTACAACAAAAATAAATATTTGTTTAGATAAAACATAAATAAAAACAAAATTAAAATATGTCTAGAATAAAGTAACTTAAATTAAAATTTCTTGTCAACTAAATAAAATATATTCCAAGAAATGTAACAATAAAAAAGTAAACTTCATACCTAATATAATAGCTAAATATTTTGTTCTGAAAATATATGTATATTAAAAAAAGTTAAATGCTAAAAGTTGACGCGTCCGAATCTTCACTTTCTGAAGAGGAATCATTACCCGGTTGAATTATAATCGGCGCAATGGGGGGTAGTGTTGGATATTGATTTTCTTTATTAATTACATGCTGAACGCAATTTTTCCATAAATCAGTATTGTCGAGGTCATTTATTACTTCTCTTATATGATCAACTACTACCGCGCTTAACGTTGGAGAGTCATTACATTTTCGCAAACGATCTTTTAAAGTTGCCCAAACCATCTCGATAGGATTAAATATTCAATAGTACGGAGGTAAGCGCAAAAGTGTATGACCGTGTATATTGGATAAGTTATCAATAACATATTCCTTTTTGAAATTCTGTTCTTTTATTCTTTTCAGTAATTCGCGCTTTATTGGAACTTTTACAGGAATTTCCATATTTTTTTTCTCATGAATTTTAAAATGTCTTCCTTTCTTGTACTGATGTTTGGTATTTTATTTAATATTCGCGAGTGATAAGAAGCATTATCTAATACAATTACCGATTTAGGCGGAATATTTGGTAAAAGCTGTTCTGAAAACCATTTATGCATATTATAAATTATACGCCGTATTACATTTTTGGTAGCATCATCAATATTTTTTAATTTCATATTTTTCCTTTTCCTATTTGTACCGTGATATATAACATCTCCTTTTTTAATTACACGATAAATTGTTGATTTTGATATTTTAGTTAATTCGCTAATACGTTCTATTATTTCTTTCTCACATTTTCACGATTTTCGCTTTTTAAACGTTCATATATATTTAAAATAATGCGTTGACTTTGTACGTGTAAATCTTTATTTTGAAACTCTAAATTTATTTCAGCTTCTTCGACAATAACAGGTGTTACAAATAAAAATAGAAATCCACTATTTCACCCAAGAATTATATTTCTGTTAATTAATTTTATAAAAGTCGATTTAAAATATTATTTGGCGATAGCTAAACATCACCTGCCTGACTTATTCCCCTGAACCCCCTGTTGGAATTTGCCGAGGCGCCTACGTGACTTTACTCATTTAGTTAAAATAATATAATATTTCATAAAGATATCTTAAACATAGTATCATATAAATAAACATATATTTCATAAAGATATCTTAAACATAGTATCATATTACTAGCCGCCGCTATTTAAGCAACAACAATGTATATGTATATTTCTGCACTGCACTGGACCAACGTTATAAAGAACTAGGTTACATCATCGAGTCCACGTTGACTACTGACTGATATAACTCAAACACCCACCGACCAACCAGACTGACGAATATCCTGATCCCAGCCAATCGTCGCCCATCATCCTCAAACTAAGGCCAATACCGGCACCTCTCACAAATCCACGTTGATTGCAGAGAAACGATTTAACGAGTTTTTTTATACTAGTGGGCCTGTCCGTTTTATTATCTTTAAACACGTGCAGTCGTAGATGGTTTATTCAGGCTGATTACATTGCCAGTCTCGGACCCGCCTGCACAATTTCAACTACCATTCGATTCTCGATACCATTACTAAATACATAGGACAAAATATCAAGTTAAGTGCGCACAGTCCTGTGCTTTAAAACTGACCAATTTCAATTGACTTCGTATAAACTTTTACCTTCAATGTAGTACTACGCGCTCATGGTCACGAAACTTATTTCCCACTAATTCAGGAGTGTCCATTCTGTGTACCCTATTCTCGTCTCCGAAGATTGCGCAAGCATACAGAATTGTAGCTTGCATAAGTGTCCAGAAGTGCAGTAGAAATTATTTGGTTTATTCATTTATGTTGCTAGAATTATAGCAGCTCATTTCCTCATTTTAAAAATTATTTAAAAGCAAGATATTTTGACACTTAAAAGGACATGGAAGTAGACAAATTTATAGATCTAGACACAAATGAACAGGGGAATTATAAATATGTATTATTATTAAGATTTTTATCATGTTTACATTATTTATTAGTTTAGTACATGTTTATTATTACTAATTTATGTTAGCATTTCATATTCTTTATTCAGGATACTCACAGTCAATGAACGGTATTTTCATGCTACTGAGAGTTGCTTCTAGCAACATACCTATTGGTTGCAACATGATCGAAACTACGTTTTGCTGTCTCCGTTTTATTTAGGAACAAGAAACACTACAATTTACTTATAAGTCAATTTTATTTAGTTGGTATGTATCAATAGCATTTCAAAAATTACGTGTAAGTATGTGTAAGTTTTTTATTATTTAAAATGTAACAAATTTATTGCAATTTTATCCACTTGAAGATTATCTGACTTTAATAAGGAAAACTGGTTATTACCAGTTTTCTTCTTTGTTTTTTCTTGTTCTAAATAACACAAATAACCTCTTCTGTTGTGCCATCATCTGATATAGACTGACAGATTACGCATGCGAAAGCGTCGGAGCCAGAGTGGAACGGTCGCCCTAGACTATAGTGTATTTTAATTTTTCAGTGTACTCGCTTCGGCGGTACATATACTAAAATTGGAACGATACAGAGAAGATTAGCATGGGCCCTGCGCAAGGATGACACGCAAAATCGTGAATCGTTCCACATTTTTATGACTTATTTCACAAATAGTCTAAATAGTGCTGCTTCCATTGCTATCAAACAAAATAAACCTTTTTATTCCTAAAAAACGAGACAAACCATTATGGTGGGATGACGAGTGTAAAACGATGATCTGTTCTAGAAAAAATGCTCTAAGTAAATATAAATCTGTAGCCAATGAATCTAATTTCATAGAGTGCAATAAAATTATCGCGCAGACTAAAAGACTTTTAAAAAAAAGCTAAACAGTACTGGGAAGGCTATTGCAATAACCTTAATAAAAACACACCTATTAGTCAAATGGAAACAAGTGAAGCGGTTAAAAAATAGAAATACTAGTAAAACCTTAATATCTGAGGAAGTGTCAGAAGAAATATTGAATATGCTAACACCCCCGAGTACAGACTGTGACTTCGATCTCCCTGAAAACGGTAATAACAATTCTTTTCTATCAAGAAAATTTACCCTACAGGAGCTTGATAAAGTCATTAAATAATGTGCCAATACGTCTCCTGGCCCCGATGATATTTCCTACCCTATGTTGCTTAACATGGGCGTCCTTGCTAAAATATTTTTGCTAGATATATTTAATGAAATGTGGATTAATTCTTACATCCCAAGCTGCTTAAAGCAGAGCAAGATTATTCTTCTGCATAAATTTGGTAAGGACCCCACACTGTGCGAATCGTACAGACCTATAACTCTCATGTCTTTTCTCATAAAAACTTTTGAAAGGCTCATTAAGCTTAGACTTGAATACTGGCTCTTGAGCAAAAATATCTTGCCTCAGTATCAATATGGTTTTCAGCCCGGTTGTGGAACAACAGATGCTATGGTACATTTGGTAACAGATCTTCAGATAGCCCTAACAGAGAATCAATGCACGGGTGCTCTTTTCGTGGATATTAAGAATGCTTATGAAAATGTAAATCTCACAATTCTATCTCATAAACTCGTGCACCTAAAAATTCCTACTCACATCGTTAAAACTATAATAAATTTATTTAGATCAAGAGAAATTTCAATTAAGTTCAATAATAATACATTAGTATAATACTTCCGAGGGTATACCACAGGGTTCGGTTTTGAGCCCATTATTGTTTAATATTTATACCTATGATCTTCACAATATCTGGACCAATAATATCACGTGCATACAGTATGCTGACGATTTTGTCCTATACTCTTCTAAAAAAAGTCATCAAGAAAGTACCAGAGATCTAGCCCACATTACTTATTGCTTAAAAGAGTGGTGCTTCTTAAATGGATTCTCCATATCAACAAGCAAATCCACTGTTATGTTTTTTACACGTAAACGAACTAGTTTCCCAGATAATATAACATTAAACGGACTTACTTTTCCTGTACTCCAAGCTTTTAAATATCTGGGAATTATTCTTGATTCAAAACTTCTATGGAAAAAATCAAATAGAGAATGTTCTTAATCGTTGTGAGAAAGGTATTAATATTCTAAAACAAATATGCAGTTTTTCCTGGGGAGCAAACCAGGATGTGGCTTTGCTTTTTTACAGATCCTTCATAAGATCTATAATTATTGACTATGGCAGTATCCTCTATGGTTCTGCCTGTAATTCGCACTTACAGAAAATTGATAGAATTCAATATGTCAATTAGAATTTGTCTAGGACTTATGAGATCATCTCCTAATCAAGCTATTTTAGTGGAAGCATTGGATGGTGCCGGAGACAATTGTTAGCATCAAAATATATTTTGAAAAACAAATATACCGTTTCATTCATGGGTAAAATTTATAACATCTTTATTAAAAAATTTTGTGATCCCTATTGGGCAAAGAAAACTCTCCTCCATTATGTTCTGCCTACGAACATTGTTGCGAACTTAATCTTCTATTAGTAAATGACACAAAAGAAAGAAGTGTTTTCGATATTGAATACAACACCGTCTTTCTAAAGCCAAAGGTTGACATTCCTTCCTATAATGTAGATGATCTATCCGTCTATAATACTTTTTGTGAAAACCTTTCAAAATTCCCAAGTAACGCCCTTAAAATCTTCACTGATGGTTCCAAAACTGCAGAAAAACTAAGCGGAGCATTTTTTGTTCCATCTAAACAATATGAATACTCTTTTAATTTAAATCCTTCGTTGAGTATTTTTTCGGCAGAGGCAGCTGCCATTTTACATGCAGTGGAATGGGCAATCTCTGAAAAATTCACCCATGTGGTGATTTGTTCTGATTCACAATCAGTTTTAAAAAAATTATGCCACTTTCCTGGTTCTAAATGTTTTTATCCCAACTTTTTTATCGTTAAAATCATGGAAAAATTGACTGCAGCATCTAACCTAAACATAAATTTCTATTTTTTATGGGTAAAGGCCCATTCCAGTATCCCAGGAAATAATAAAGTTGATAACATTGCAAAAAACGTCAATAGAGCTAGTTCTATAAAAGACTGTACTATAGTTTCCTCTGATTTTTATTTTGTTGTTAAAAGACACCTACTACAAAAATGGAACATGCAAAGGCAAAAAATATGGTGAACAAAGCAATACACACTACTTCAAAATACACTCTAACATCCCAAGGTCCCACTGGTATAAAAATTGTCACCTTAGCAGAAAAATTATATCTACTGTCAGTAGAATAAAACTCAACCATGGTAAATTCCCCGCCCATCTTTTTAAAAATAGGAATACGCGAAGATCCATTTTGTTCATGTGGTGCAATTGGTGACGTGAACCATTATGTATTCAATTGCCCGTTAACAGAGACAAGGTCAAAAAAACTTTCTTAAATGCCTCTACAACAATGGGTTTATTCCTCCAATATGGTTACCTCACATATTAAACCTTGCAGATTTTAACTTAATGAAGGATCTTACTTTCATCTTTTTTGAGTCCAGAATAGATATTTGAGTGTGTTTCCCTAAAACCTTTGTTCTACCCCTTTGTTTATTAATTCCTTTAAACCATGGTCTACCTCTGTCTGCTTAGTTAAATGCCTTGAAAGACCTCTGGGCGAGAAGCGTGTCCTCCTCGTCTAATTTCCTAGTACCTAATTCCTTAGATATTGAAGTGCGTGCGTGCGTGTGTGGGTGTGTGTGCGTGTGCGGGAGTGTGTGTATGTGTGAATGAAAAAATATAGATATTACGCTATTGATATTATCATTTTACAATTCAAAAGTTCGTGGCTAAAACACTTTGTTTGTAAGGCCAAAAAGCAGAGATAAAAAAAAAAATTTTTTTTTTCAGTACATATGATTGTTATTGTCTCTCATCCCATGACGGCCATGCAAGCACGGAAATTGTCCGGTGTCTATTTATATTGTTTCAGTTTTTGGTTTTGGTTATTGTAAATATAAAAAAATTAAGAGCGACTTACAAATTTATATTGGCCTCTTAATGAACGTCAAAGCAGCGTAGCAGCGTAGGTCAAATTAAAATTATTAAAAATTCCAGGATATCTTGATTAACATTTATAATATAAAACTCTAATTGCAAATCACTATTAATTATCAATGGAATTTTATTAGAGAAAAAGTCAAATATTAAATATCAAGTATTTTTCAGAGATATCATTCAAAAATGCTGCATTATTTAAAAAATTAAAAAATAAGAGACATTCTTGATTAATTAATAACATTCTATGAGGTAATCAGAGTACTGATGTTTCCGATAATCATTTCATTTATTTTCGAATGCATGTTGTACACATATATCAGTTTTAGATGAATAACCTTACAAACATTATTTCAAACAGTTTTTCACAAATTGCAATTATATTAACAGTATTTCAGTTTTCGATTGTGCATAATGCAGAATTCCGTTAAATGTAAATATTCCCTCTTCTAGTTTCGCTCGTATTCAGATATTGAATTTTATTGGCATGTGATAATCCTGAAACATTCGGCGTTAATCTTGTTTATCATTCATCGCAACTTCCCCTGACTTTAATCGATGAGCTTGCTAAAAAAGTACAAATTAATATATGAGAATGTCCTCATTACTAATAACATTTATGAATAGGAGAGAGAGAATAGTCTTTATTGGATAAGTACCAAAAGGCCAGCGACCGAAGTCTTTCAGCCTCATTTATGAATATTAATACTGTTTATAGTTATTTATTTGTGGCCTCCTACAACGTTATTTCTCAGGTACTGTCCTATGAATTATTTAAATAATATTTTAAATAAACCCCTGCATCAAAAGCATGTCAGTGGTCGGTTTTTGAAAAAAATGTTTTTCCTATTCCACAATGTCTCGCACTTATAAAATATTAATCTAACAATGAAACTTAAATGATTAAAAGTTAATGTTTGAAATATTTTCTGATTCCGTTTTCAAAACTAGAGGAAATTTTCTTTGATAAAAGAATGTGTTTTTTAGCAATGTCAAACATGATAGTTCTCTGTTTATACAGAATGTTCCGCTTTTATTGTTGTAAATTGAAACAGGTGATAGAACATGTAATTCTAAGATAAAAGTTTTCTATAAATATGTATCGAAAAAATACTTCGTAAGCGAGCTGCAGCCCTCAAACAGGTGCTTCTGTTAATAGGTTTTCCAAATATATCTGTAACCGTTAAAGATAAAATTACGAAATTTAATAAATTTTTTAACGTTTTTGCGTCTAAATGAATTCCTAAACTGTGGGGGTGTAGGGTAAAAAATACCCCTAATTATTTTGGGTGTAGTTTCTTGCCACTTTTGTCAAAAACATATAAAGTTTATATCTTTTTTACAAAAAAGAGGCTTTTACATTTTTTTTGATACAACTTACTGTTTAAAAAAAAAATCAGTTCAAAATATATCTTACAGTCAAAATTACGACTAAATCTAAAATTAATGTTAATTATGGTCTGTAACATAAATTTTAAATTGATTTTGTTTTTAAACAGTAAGTTGTATCGAAAAAATGTAAGAAGCCTCTTTTTTTGTAAAAAAAGATATGAAATTTTAAATGTTGTTAAAAGTGGCAAGAAACTATAGCCATAATAGTTACGGAAATTTTTACCCAGCAACCCCCCCCCAGTTTAGAGCGCCATTGATTAAAATTTTGATGTTAGAATTCGTTTATAAGTTATAAAGTGTACCAAATTTCGTAATTTTATCTTTAACGGTTTGTGAAATTTTGGAAAAGTCTTTAATAGAAGCACCTCTTTGAGGAGCTATAGCTCGTTCAATTACCTGTTTCAATCTATAACAGTACAAACAGGACATCCTGTATATTTCCATAGACGCGTGAGACATTGTGTTATAATGATGTTTTGTCTACTTATCTCGTCTCTAAGGATTCATGTAACATGTTAGCACATGGGCTTTATAGGATTGCTGAAACTATTAGGGGGTGCTATCTTAATGTTAATAATTTGATATCTAGTGTAAAGAAAGTTTTTCTTAAAGCACCAAGTCGTGTACGGTTATTTCATGAAATTCTACCAAATACTCCATTACCTCCACAGCCCATTATAACACGATGGCGAACTTGGCTAAAGGCTCATCGTACTATTACTATTACTATTAAAATCCCTCATACAGCAGTTAAATCCAAATGACGCAGTTGCTATTTCACAGGCGCAATAGGCATTTATGGATCCAACTGTTCAAGAAAATCTGGAGACCATACAAGAAAGTTTTTCATGATTTCCTCTAGCCATACGGGACGTTCAATATCAGTCAAGAATTTACAAGAATTTACTACAGTTGATATAATAAACGTTGTGTTCGATCTTCGACAATATATTTTTTCTACAGCCGAGCGAAAAGTGCAACTTTGCGCTTCCAAAAGAAAGCGCAAAGTTGCACTTTTCCGAGGAGCGTGCGTTTTTTTACATTGTCGCACGCCGAGCGACAAAGTAAACGCTTAGTTACCATGGACACCATAATAAAGAAACGTCTAGTGTATCTGCGACTTTTGACACAAAAGTAAGCATTGAGGGTATTTGACAGATGTCGACAATTTTGTGACCAGCGCGTGATTTTAAAATACCCTTTAATTCTTTGCCTTGCTTTTCACCACTAAAGAAGGAGGAAGTGTTAGAAGAATTCCAAAAACATTTAGATTTTGTTATACATAGATATAAATCATAAGATGACAGTATTTAAATAAATAATTAATAGGTACTGCAGCAATTTTTTATTTTATTTTGCAGTAAATACCATTCTAACAAACATTTCTACAAAAACATGTGTAGAGCAAATTGATGCTCACGTTTTGAAATCTGTACTGTCAAATTTGAGTTTATGAATAATTATTAATTTTTACCAAACATTTTTATAAAAAACACCGATTGTAGAAAAAATCCTGTGTGTAATTCGAGCGCAAAGTGACATTGCCGCTCTCGCGAGATAGCCGCACTCCGCTACGCGTCGTGCGTCAAACTTCTCGCTCAGAGCGACAATATATCACTTTGGGCTCTTAATACACAAATAGCTATTTCAATTACAGGGAGAAATTGCTGCGTGGGTACAAACAAAATTGCAAACCGTTTAAAAAGAATCCTGGATTTGTTACAACGACAGGTGTAATAGACCTTTTTAAATGGCAAAGAAGTAGACTTTTCTACACCGGGCATGAATGTGGTTATTTTGCGAAAGTTTACATATTTTAAGTATGCTCCTGTTATATCGACGTCGAGCGGTCCTTCTTTCAATATAAATGGATTTTCAACGAAAGGCGCCGGAGTTTAACTATGAAGCATTTAGAACAGATATTAATAATATTCTTTTAATCTTGTAACCGGCAGTGAAAAATACTTGTGTGTGTAGTTTACTGTTAAGTACATCCCTCCATACCTCTAGTTCTCTTTGACTGAGTGTTTATTATAAATTTACTTACAGGGTGATTAAAAATACACCGATATTGTTCTATGATAGGTTCTTTATACTCGAAGTAATGTACTCGGCACTCAAATATACGTGTAAAGATGTTCTGTGGAGGTTTCGTTGTTATAAGCTGAATTTTATATAAAATGAATGCTTATTATTAATTTTGGATAATACGGAGTTCATTAAAAAAAAAGTTTTAAGGTAACATATCGTCTCATATTTGCATGCAAATCTGACACATAAACACCTAAAGCCAACCCTGGTTTTACGTCATATCCGGTTGGTAAATCCTACCTCTGATTATTACTTTCTTTTCCAATATTTTTTCAGAATCCCACTTAATAATGTAATTGCTATTCCATGCATGTTCACATTTTTCTGATTTTTCAAATGCTTCCGTCAAAGCATGAATCACATTGAAAGGTCTTGACGACTCGCCCACATAAAATTTACCGCACTCGCATAGTGTACTATAAATAAAATTTTTTGAATTTTGCACGTTATTTACTGCTTTAGTCTTTGATAATGTAGTTCTCAACGTGTTATTGGTCTTAAACATCAGTACAGAAAAAAATATATTAAAATAACTCAATTGTATCACGGAGGATTTACAACAAGAACGATAGCGAGAAAAATCGAGCTGGGCCCAGGGACCTAAAATGCCCTGCGGGTCCTCTTAGGCCTTTGGCACCAGCGATTTTGCGCACTATTGTGTATCAATTGCTAGGCCACTATGCTTGTGATTGTTTGAAAATATCAGTGGCGGTTCGTGGGTCAAGAGATAGGGAGGTCAATTAGAAAAGTTTACTGTATTACCTACCTTTTAAAGTGATTTAAATTCCAAGTCGATCCTCCGGTCTTTTGAGATGCAAAGTGGTTAATTACTTTTTCATTAAAGTCTTTTATCTTCTTTATTAATGCCCTTTCTATGGTAAGCATAGCTAAAGAAAATAACCTTTCCTGACCCATGGTATTTCTTAAAAATGTCTTTATTCTTTTTAAGGTGAAAAAACAATGTTCACTTTCTACGGTAGTCATAGCGAGAGTATACAAGATTTTTAACAGTTTGACACTTTCAGAAAAAGTATTGCACAAATTATTGTTAATAAAAAGCTGTAACAAAGCAACTGCACCTTCACTATTGGAAAAATCTTCTCGGCTATATAATACTTCTAATTCAGTTTTAAGTTTCAAATTATTTATGACGGGATACTCCGTTTTAACTAATTTAAACATATCTTGAGGAAAGCTTTTTTTATAATCTTGAAATCGACCTGCGTGAAATAACTGAGACACTGCTAAATGATTACTGAAGCCAAACCTGTTTTTGATCTCAGATGTAATTATATCACAAACTTCTAATGAAATTCTCCTTTTTGATTCTTCCGTTTTACATCTCTAGGCAAACTGCATGGATGTCTCCTCCAAATAGTTATTCAAAACTTTATTTCTGATGTCTTCAATTTTACTATTAAAAACGCCAATACACTTATTTACTGTTATGATATCGATGTTACATTTTCGTAATTGATTGAACAATATATTACAATGAGGCATAACTAAATGAAAAAAATTTAACCAGTAAAGAAAATGTCCATTTTGTAAGTAGTTTTTTAAACCAATAGCTTGGTTTAGAGTGTTGTTTTCTGATTCATTATCAATGATTTTTTCTAAACAATCTAATATTTCTGTTCGATAGGTATAAACAGTCTCTATGCACTTTGTATTAAAATTCCATCGTGTTGGAGCCACTTTAGGTAATCTCACCTTAACAACATTATCTAACACGGCTGTTCTTTTTGGCGATTTTCCAAAGAATGAAGAAAAGCTATGTAAATTAGCAAAAAAAATGTTATTCTTTTATCCTGACTTGATGCTTTTTGTAAAATTAAATTTAGTTGATGAGCGTAACAATGAATAAAATTTGCTGAAGGATAACTTTCTTTAATTGCGTTTTTTTTAATTGCATTTTTTCTTATCAAGAGATGTTTGCTTTATCCTCATATTAGGTTTTGGACGGCCACCACCTTTGAATTTCTCTCGGTCTTCATAACCCAACTTATGTCCATCTTTCAGTTTTAATATATTTTGTACAACACTCATATTTAATAGCAAACACCAAAAACACTGTTTTACTTAATTTCACGACAAGTAGAGATTTACTAATAAAATGTTCACAAATAAAAACATTAAAAACAACGCAACAGAAGTTACCGACCAACGCGTACCTAGTCAGCATTAAGTAAGACTGCTCTAGCGAACTTCGTGCGTTACCGTTTACGTAAAATGTGTCAGGGACATTATCCCCTCCAGTGTTTTCTGTCTCTTTTGCTTTCTGACGATTCGCGCATAAGTCTTTTTCACTTTAATTCGTTGTAAATTCGGTCCGTAGCTAGCTTTGATGACAATTGTGTGGATTGACCCAAGATTTTTAATTCTATAAATGAGTAATGTAATGAATATGAATGTAGACGCTCGGTGCTCGAAGTGGATACGAAATCCTGCGATCTAGATATTTGAATAGTATTGTGCATAGAATGAACTAGAAACTTTAATATATTTTTAAGAATATTAAATATACATATATATATATATATATATATATATATATATATATATATATATATATATATATATATATATATATATATATATATATATATATATATATATATATATATATATATATATATATATATATATATATATATATATATATATATATATTATATTATATATTTTTAAACTTCAGAAAATGAATAGCTCTATTTTTTTATTTGTATGTGGGAGGTCATTGACCAAATGACCCTATGGAAGAACCGCCAGTGAAATGTACTACAACAAATTTTCATAGATTGATGAATTCAAAAAATAATAATAAAAACAGTTTTTTAAATTCAAGGAATCATAGATCTGAATAGACTTTTTTTCTATTTTTTGTTTAGGATGTTAAATATTTGTATTTATTATTACGAATTAGATTTTTCTCAGCTCTGCTCATCAGTAACAAATGATTTTGATTAAAAAAGTCCGATCTGAAATTTAATCAACTAATTAATGTTCATCAGTGGGAACACATTACACATGTATATTTATCATTTACTGAATTATTCAATGCAATTTGTCTTCATTAGCTTATTTTAACTTTGTTTAGCACAAAGTAAACATTAATATTACATAGTTTCCAAAAGTCTGCAAGTTTACCCTGACGTATGCGTCTTTTATGTTTATTTGTCTAGGGAAATACTGTTCAAACGATGACACTAAATTGGTTTTAAAAATACATTTTGATTTAGAGAAATGTGTGGTTGACATTTCCTTTATTGTAGTTTATGATAGCAAAAGCTCGAGGTACTTTAATGAAGTTTTTTAGTATGTATACACTGAAGTGTCATGATGGCTCTTTCTGTCAAAACCAGCTTCCAGTGGAATATTCTTTTACTAAGAAATCTCTTTTTTATTTTCAATTTCGTTGATTTACAACAATACATTTTTGTGCACACTTAATTAATACGTTGTGAAACTTCGTTGCCTACGCTATTGAAAATGTAATAACTAGTTGTAATAAGTGCATCCAATTGTTGTTGAGTGCGAATATTTATTTTACTAATATTTTCCTTTTGTATACTGGATGATCTATTTAAATTATAAGTTTTGGTTTGTTCAACTTTTGAAAATCTTTAATTATGAGAGAGATCATACAGAAAGAAAATTATTTAATAATTTTTCATTAAGTAATTTTATTGAAGCCAATATAGGCAATTCGCAATATATATCAAACTACGTGCTCCTAAAATGTAAATTAGTGATTATAATTATAACTGTATTAATTCTAATTAGTTAATAATGTAGTGAACCAATACCATTTTTCTCCTCTTCACTATTCAAAAATCAAGACCATTATGGGTGAATAAGTATCTTCTTTAGCGTGTGGTTCAGACATGTTTTCAGAGTTGGTTAGAGTTTGCAAGCAGGTATGCATGTACTTCAAATTATTCAATAATTCAATTAGCCGAAATAGCTAGGTGATAAAAAAAGTAAAATAAGAACAACTCAAAAGGTCCATCCAGTTAACACAAAGATTTCCAAACTTATCACCTGTACAACCATGATCTTGAGGGTGAGAGGTTTAAGAAAAGTTTTCGAGACATTGTTTCTAAACTGCAGATTGATAATTTGTTATAAAGTATTTTTGTAGAGGCAATCTCATATTGAAATACGTTATAAGATATTTCGAAGCAAACAAGAGCGACAATTCTGTTCACCGCCATCCATGTGAAGATTGCCTCTACCGGCACACCACTAGAGCAAACTACTATTTTGAAATTTGTAATTTTCCTGATATCCCCGAATTTCGAAATCTTTCTGTTAAGTGGAGGTGGTACCTAAATCCTGTAACAACCTTATTACTACATGAGGTTACACATGTATCTAATCCTAGATTGTGCTGCTTGCCTAAGATACATGAACCAGGAAAGTCGGTGCATCCTATTATTTCAGCAATTAGACCGCCGACTTAGCTATTAAAATGGATAATAGAGGAGTTCGAAAGTTTACTCATACCCATATTTCCCTTTCGTGTACCCTGTATACTATAATTAGTATTAATGTTTCCTTTAAAACCATTTTGAACCAGTGTTCAAGTTATTTTAGAAGTCCAGTATGTGGAATAACAATTATTTACTAAACATAATTGTTTCAAACCGGTTTATTTTCAGGGTAATCTTAAGTTATTTTATTATCTCAATGATAAATCACTTGTATTTCTACTAAACAGCCGCCAAGTAGAAAGTTGAAATTTGAATTTAATTTAGTTTAATCCCAAGCCGAGTTGAGAGTAGTTGTTAATGATAAAAGAGTATGCTTCTATTTTTGTTTAAATAATTTAGAGAATAAATTATTGGTTGATTTATAGTAAAATGTTAATCCGTGACCATTTTAAAATATTTCCTTTTATAAATGTAGTTTTAAAATTATGAGAAAGCGATTCCCGGCGTCGGAATATTTTATAAACATTTGTTTATGTTAAATAACGCAGAGAATTTTTTTATGCACCGTACGCCAAGCTTGTTTGAAACGTTTACGACGCGCGCACCATAGTTCAGAATCCTTTGAAATACGTAGGCACATGACTTTTTGTGTGGGGGGATCTGTGAATAAAAGCGCATGTACGAGACAAGAAAAGACACTTCTGACAAGTCAGATCCGCCAATCGCGCCTGGTATATAAGCTCCATAACTCCAGTGTGCTCCGTCGAATTCGACAGTAGTAAGAATTATTTTCACAATTTTATTGCTTTATTGTTGATTTTGATGCATTTCCGTCATTTAACATATGTGTCCGAATTTCTGCTGTATTCTATTGTCCGATTAATTGTCTACGAATACCGAACGGCCAGAGATTTCAAAAAATATCGCAGTTCATCCAGTAAATCCTATATATAGTATATAGTATAGTCAGCACGAGTAAGGTTTTTCTCCAGGCCTTTGCTAAAAACCTGACTGTGCCTCGTAACATTTGATATTTGTATTAAACAGAGACATAAGTCGCTGATCTATAGTTATAGCACATCCGCGATTAGAGAGTCATATATACGGTCTGTCCCTGGAATGACATTCTCCCGTTATGGCACACCTGTACTCCGTAACCACCTGGACATTTCTGCACCGCCCTCCCACTGTAATTCCGCCTTAAGCACTAGCGACTATAGAGTCACTAACCGCTTGCCACAGACACCAGATGGATATCTTTCATAACATAGCCTTATGTGAAATCACCGAATGTTTGCTTTCATAACTGCTTCTAGTAATTATTTTAATATTGCCTGCTACAGTAATTGCGTGGTAGTAGAATCCAAAACTGTATCATAACCTCTTGCTTGGTTCCTAGGTTGCTTGCTTGTAGATAAAAACTAGTATTTACATTTCTTAATAAAGTTGTATATACATATATACATATATTTTTTCCTGTGTATTTGTTTTTTTTCTTCTGTGAAATCAGTCATAAATAAATAGAATTGCTACGCAACCAACAACCACACACACAGACGCCTGGACATTACATTTCTCCACTGAGTTATCCTAGCCTCTATCATACCGCCGCGCGCCGATAGAATAAAGTGGTGTTCCTGCACTTTAAAACAAGAACTGGCGCTCGAGACCGTACCGAAATAAAAAGTTCAAAGGTACCGCTGCATTCATCGAGTGCCAAAGTAACGATTCCCCTTTGTCCAGATAGACAAAAGACAAGAGGAAGCAATAAATGTCACACCATTGCACCACCAAGTTTCTCTGTGATTAATTACAATGATTTTAGTAATAAGGTGAACAATATCAACTTGCAAAAAGGTGAAATTTTGATCTCATTTGACGTTTGTTAATTTTTTCCAAGTTTTCGATACCACATACCTTGGACTACCTCGAGGATTTACTCGATTCAAACAATCTCAGTCAGGATATAATATTCAACTTTGCATGAAACAAAATTGCTTTCGATCCAATGATAATTTCTTCGACCAACATGAAGGGACAGCAATGGGTAACTTTTTGTCACCATTCATTGCCAGTCTCTTCATGAAAAGATTTGACCCAGAAGCAAAAGAAGAATTCGAGTATTTCCCCAAGATGGCTTAGGTTTGTGGATGATATTTTTGCAATATTTAATAGCAAAGTCATTGGTATTGACAAGGTTGGTTCTAAATTGAACAGCCGTTCCGCGTCATTTAAATTTACATATGAAATTGAAAACTGTGGACAACTATCATTTTTGAATATATTAATAATTATATTAGAAAATAAGTTAAAATTTGACATATACAGAAAATGTACCAATATTTTGAGATATATTCCTAAGGGCACTCACACTTATTAAGCTTCCTCTTAATCAGGGGCGGTTTGAAAAAGAAAAGGTACTGATTAAGGATATATGTGTGAGTAGAGGATATTCTGTAAGTCTAGTTGATAAAATAATTATTAGAAAACGTAAATTTAAAGACATTTCGAAATTCCTCGTCCTTTCAAAATGAAAGAGGAAAACCGAAATTTGTGTCGATTCCTTATGATCCGCGATTCACCCGTGGCATTGGTATAGCAGTGTTTCATTCATCCGGAAATAGACTTAAACAACTTTTAGTCAATCCAAAAGAAAAGATTTGAAGAAACGAAAAGTCAGGGATTACGAAATTAGCTGTAAGAACTGTAATCAAAAGTATCTAAGTAAGTCTAGTAAAACTAGACGATAAATAATTAAAACTAGATTCAAGGAGCATATAGCCCATCTCAAATATGGTAGAACAGATAAGTCTAGTGTTGCCCAACATGCGTTTGAGAATAACCATGAAATGGATAGTGGCAATTTAAGATTAATTAGGAATGTAACAAATCCTAAATAGCTGGATGCTTTGATAGCTTACAAAGTGTAAAAATAGTATAAATAATGACAGAGAGCTAATCTCATATAGTCCATTCTATTGGTTAATTAGTCATAGTTTACCGAACCGTAACAATAGTTTAGTTTAGTTTGAATAATGTTACATTAATTTTCTTGCACTGCTAATTTGTTATTTTCAAAACATTTCTATGCTAACGATGCTGGCAAAAATCATATAGTGCAGAAGATATAATTCCAAATAATTATAATAAGTTGATGATTAAACTGATTACAAAAAAAGTTCAATAAGTTTTAGAGATGCAGACCCGAGGCATGCAGTTTTTAGTTTACTTCAATAGTCGCAGACTTTTAAGGCCTACTAAATAAATGATGGGTTGCAATATGTCCTCAGAAGTATACCTTCATTCGCATATTGATTTCGTTCCATTTAACCGAGGCAAGAGGTTTTACCGGGAATATTTATTTTCAGCAATGGAAAAGGGGTATCAAGGAAAGTGGAATCCTATTGTTCGATGAAAATTTACGACTCTCCTGTAATCTAGTTCATGTGCTCAAGTTTGTTGTAAGGTATGCTAATAATTAAGCTAGTAATAAAGAAAGGGTACGAATTACCTACTATGTAAAGTTGTTAACAAGTTGTGCTAATTGTTTGGAAGATTAATGCTAAAAATTTTGTAGGGTGGAAAGTAAGCTGTATTAAATTTACTGACGGTGATTCATTTAAATATATCATCAGATATATTTCGTCGTCTAGAAGTCAAAAACTTGTAACTCAAAAAACTGATTTCAGGAATCACATAAACAAGTGGAAATATAAGGTTTGCTATCTTGAGATTGAGATACAGGCTTTTGAATTTTAAGATAAAATTGCGTAATCTTCATAAAAACGTGATTGTAATCGGTGCGGAACAAAAATAACTTATTTCGCAATACTTGCAACTCAAAATCAATAAAACTTGAGTTACGAAGTTTTGACTTCTAGAGGACGATTTGTGTTTCTATAGGGTGGTTACCGGAAACAAAATAGACGTGTTTTTGCATTCAAGCTAATTATTTCGAAAAACGTCGATTTTATTTTCAAGGGGAATATTTTCATTGAAAATTTAAACGGTGAGGGAATCCGCCCCTAAAATTTTAAATGGCAAAAGGTCTTTAAAGCTCGTTAAATATTCTTTAGAACGGTATCTTACTTTTTAAATTGAACTATAGTTTACGAGAAATTGCATTCTAAAGAATTTAATGAAGTAGTATTTGAAGAAGTACTTACGCGTGACTTGATTAATTATTACAAATGACGACCACCATCTTTCATATAATAACAAAGATTATGCTTAAGAAGTTGTCGCACATTCTGGAGCATTCGGGGAGCGATTTGATGGCATTAGTTGACCATACATTGTTGTAAGTCTTCTAAAGAGACCAATTGAATTGCGTAAAATTACTTTTCAAGTAACTCCATACAAAGAAATTTAACAGAAATAAATGTGACGACCGTGGCAATTATTTAATAGCGTTTCTCCTTCCAGATATTGATCTATAGTTTGTTTGTTTTCAAGATAGACTGGACGAAAACATACAGATGAATGTCATGTTCACGCGATCAGGTCGCACCGCGGAACGCTTCGTTCTCCTGTTGGTCTACCGGCAATAAAATCGAGGAAGACGAACCCCGCTTATTTTACAGAATTGTAATTAGGCGCTTCGTGAATAAGAGTAAGCCGTTATTTGGGTTTTTTGTTTATATTCAGTCTATGGAAATAAATAGAGTATAGAAACTTTGTATTCAAATACTGTAGAACAGGCAGTCCCGTTCACTTATTAATATCCATTTCAAACGGCAGTCAAAGTTGTCATCATTGAGTTTCTATAGCAAGTGAATTTTGTATGGATGGAACTTGTGATGTTTTAAAATCCGCTGAGTACTGGTTTGGTTAAAACCAGACATAGCAGTCAATTGCCTCGTACTCAGTGTAGGATCGACTACTACGTGGCCCAAAACCGCTAATTCCACCGCCCTGTTACCCTTTTTTTAGCAGACCCAATCTCCAAAAATTTTGCCACTAACTTCGAGACATACTTTCGATTGACTTGCTTGTCTACATGTTATTAATTGAACAACTGGGCTGTTATATTGCTACATTCATTGTTTTCAAAGAAAGGTGCAATCATTTCAACTGCAATCGACTAAACCATAATTTTCAATGTGCAAATAAAATGCATATTACGGAATGAGACTTGTTACTT
The DNA here is from genome assembly GCA_029963845.1 of Rhamnusium bicolor. Lineage (NCBI taxonomy): Eukaryota > Metazoa > Arthropoda > Insecta > Coleoptera > Cerambycidae > Rhamnusium > Rhamnusium bicolor. Next base: position 245,098 of record JANEYF010005873.1, read on the forward strand.
GCCGATAAAGTTACAGACTAAGTACTGAACAGTTTTGCTTTAGTAATATCAGATAACTGTTTTGATGTTTTTTATCTTCAGTGTGAACAAAAGAAAACAAAGCAAAAACATAAAAACATTAAGGCGTATTTACTCGGGAAGTAATTTATTAAATTCTTTAGCTTTAGAATGCAATTTCTCGAAAAAATAAAATATCGTTGTAAAGAGAATTTCATGAAATTTACAACGATGTGCTACTTGACTCCCATTAAAATTTAATAATTTAGGGATATATTCCATTAACGCTTAAGAAAAAATTCTTAAGGCCTCTTGTAAACTGTTTCAAGGACATTTGCAGGTCCTCAATTTAAAAGTACCTAAGCACGTTAGAAATGCTCATGCCCTTTTAGGACAGGTGGTTAAAATACTAAATTATTTTTTTAGAAAAACCATTGCAAATTGCCCTAAATATTTCTAATGCAACAGTAATTAGTCTAAAAGAAATTATTGGTATCTTTCCGATCATTTTTCTTACTTATTTGAGAAAATAATACATATAAGTCGACCAAATTTACGTGGCTCGCGAAAGTTATATGCGCACTAGACAAGGTGGTCAAGTAGTGGGAAATCTTATTCCAATTTTAAATCAATTCAAAACATTTATTTTCTATTACTGTACATATTTAACTTAGAAACTAAAAATATGCCATATAAAATGAACAATGTACTTGAAAGAGAATCCTGCTATCCTCTCCGTCTATTTATAAGCAACTCGCGCACCAAGTAAATTTGGTCAAGTAGTACATTCGGTATCGACAAATAATCAGTAAGGCGAAACTTGGAGGAAACATTAGTTTCAGTTAATATGAAATTCTTTCGACTTCCTAGATATAGCCATCTATATCATTAACCAGAATGTAAATTTTTTAAACATTCTGTAAAGAATATTTTGACTAAGACTTATATTTTATTTATCTTATCATTATTAATATATATATAAAGGAATAAAGGCGAGCGACTACTGCGACGAAACGAAACTAGAAAAAACTAAGTGAAAATAATGGAAGCTAAATTACACTATATAGGAGCGGCCATTGGGAACTAGATTTTATTATTTTAGTTTAGTAGTCAGATATATAGTCTCAAGAATTTGACGTGCACAAATTTTTAGTGAAAAACGAATTCTGCATCAACAGAACAGATATTAATGGACATCAGTGCGGAATCTGATGAATCAAATTTGTTTCAAGATGTCGTCGGTTTAACGTGCATGGAGGGGACAAAAAGAATATTGGATGAGGAGTTCTGGAATAAATACAATCCCCAAGTGACGTTACCAAGTCGCAGAACGTTGCGTAACTATGTACCAACTGTACGCGAAGACATTGTAAATGAGATCAAATGTGTATTAAAAAATACACGACTCTGGTTATGTATTGACGAGACGACAAATCGTAGACAAAATTCTATTGTAAATGTTATAGTACGTGTATTGGACCCTCTTATACTGACATTTCCACTATTACTAGCTAGCAAAAGACTAACTGAGTGTACTGGCAAAACAATTACGCGGGAGGTGCTGGAGACGCACGTTAGAAAAATTTGATGTCAACAAGTCAAGTGTTGATGTTTGTGACCGGTGGTGCCGCGATAATGCATTTGGTAGGCCGTCCTCTTAAAGAACACGGTTGTAGGTTGATATATGTTACATGTAAAGTGCGTGCTTTACATCTTGTGACAGAAACTATTCGACAAGGTTTTGCAGAGGTAGATGCATTAATAGCAAGAAGAAAAAAAGTTTCTTTAAATTTTCTAAACATCCTCTCGCAATTCTTATACGTTGGGAACATGGTTGAAGGCAGCTTTTTATTATGTTAAATATTTACAACAAATAAAAACTGTGATACTATAATAATTCAATCCTGACGAGGCTGCAACTATTAAGGAGAGCCAGACAAAATTCGAGGATGTTTCCGTTGAAACAGCTTTAAAAACTATCCACAAGAACTATAAAAGACTACATGACGACATAAAAAACTTACAAAACAGGGAGGTTGTAATTAGCGGAGTCACTACAGATAGTGGATGAAGTAAATCGACTGCTATACTCTATGGGTGACGGAAAAAATGAGCCCGTTAGAGAAAAGTTCGCACTTTTATTAAAGCAAGACACCGGTTTTACCAGATTAAGACAAATTTGTGGTGGTACTGATGGTGCAACCCCAGATCCGTTAAGTGCGTTCAAAAACTATTTTAAGTATGCCTGTATTACGTCAACAGATGTGGTACGGTAGTTATCAAAATATAAGCATATTATTTCCTCACAGTGAACTTCACTCACGGAGACAACCATAGAAACATATCTGATGCTGCAAAGTGTTTACAGATCTTCTCCAGTTTGTGATAACCAAGCTAGTTTATTAAGCTAGTTAAGAGGGTAAGTTTTGCATACATTGTTATAAATTGTAACAGTTTATTGCGTTTGTTGCTAGTTAATTTCTTTTATTACGCTTATTATGATCTATCTATACGCCTATGTCCCGCCGCACATTTTTGCCAACTCTACTTATCAATGAACTGAATGATTCGAAAGTCAAGAATTACTTTAGAGTATCATGATCACAATTTTATGGTTTGCACGAAATGACAGCCGCTGACATTAAAAAGCAAGATACAAATTTGTGACAATCAATAAGTACCGAGACTTTGATCAATTTGTACTTGTATAAGATTAATAATTCGCTATAAAAACATCATTCGAGTCTGACACGACCTAAAACGGAAGAAGCAAATATAAAATTTTAATCTTCGTTTACATATTTTCTCTTAGTTTCGCTACGGTACCCGCGGGTGCATTTCAAAATATGGTAGTTAATTTATTTAAAACTTGTTTTCGCTTAGCTTAGTTTCGTTTCGTTCTCAGTGGCTACTAGCCTTAAAGCAAGTAACTTCTTTTTTTTACTTTTTGACTCACAGACACAAAATAATGGACATAAAAACTTTAATTTTTAATAAGCTCTACGTTTGTATCCAATTGCCGTAGTGAGTAAAAAATTCAATAACTGAGCTGCTTTCACGCAAAAGTGAATAAATCCATAATTCTGTCCAAAATGAAATTTTGTTCTCTAGCCTTACTGTGGAATGGAACTTCTTCTTTTTAAAAAAATCTGATGTGGCCAGCACATAACTTTCTTATACCAGTATATATCATCCTGATCTAAAAAAATCATTCTATTTAATTCTTCACTTACCTCAATTAAATTTTAATAGCATACCTTGAAATGTTTCTTTAAAATTTTTAAATAATTAATTATCAGTGTCATTCGATACTGTCAATAATAATTCATGTCATATATTTTAATAATTTTTACTTTCTTATACCTAATATAAGGAAGTATAGTAATCGTGATTTTTTTCGACTTCGAGATTTTGATGGATATATACATTTTGAACCCTCCTGAATCCATTCTGACCATTTTCCAAATGATGTCTGTCGGTGCATATGTGTGGATGTATGTGTGGATGTGTGTGTATGTGTGTATCCGCGATAACTCAAAAAATAATACTGTGAGACTTCCCAAATTTGGCAGTTAAGATTGTCAACAATATTTTAGGTGATACATTAAATTTGGTGAATGTGGTACCACCAGAAGAGACATAATGAATGAAAAAAGAAAAAAGGTACAATTTCGGAAAAAAAATTAAAAAAATTTTATTGCATTATTTCTGGACGAAACTCGACGAATTATAATGACATAACTTTATGAAAAATAAATCTGTCCGCATGTCTGTAGTATCGCGATAGCAGCCACACTTTTTGAGATAAAGCTTTCAAATTTGGTACACTTGTTGTAAAGACCAAAGACAATAAAAAATTCGATAATGAGCAAAATTGACCAGCTGAAAGGGGGTTCACGGGATATAAGAAAGTAAAAATGGAAAAAATATAAGGAATTACTCCATCAAATTTGAAAATGTTTGCCAGTATACGAGTTATTTATATATCTGATATGGATTTGTTTACATTTGTCTGAAATGCAAGGATTTGTACTATTTGCTTGCCTAGGTTTATGAATTTGTTCTCTTTTGACCGATAAATTACCCGAATTCCAAACACCAAACAGCAGTTAATGTAATAATGAAACTCGCAACACGTGTTTATCGTTGCCTATGAATATCCACAAAAATCATATAACAGTTTGTTGCAATGGAACCACATAAGGAAACATACCACAGGTTTATTTACAATATCATATATAAGATGGCTCAATGCCTAACAAATACAAAATTTATTCGGTGGCCCCGCAGTAACTCAGGATTTGTTCCTCTTTGGATAATTAATATTATCTCGTGGATATCTGCTACAAGGATTTGTTGCTTCTTGCTACTTACACTTGCCAAGCCCAATGAAGGAGAAGAAATAACTCATGGATTTGTTACTTCTTGGTTAAAACCTAAAGCGTGAACAAGGATTCATTTATTTTTAGCTAAAACTTCAAACAGAATGTTAGAGAGATGCCCCATTATATTATTACCTAATGCAATGTTTAGTTCATTTTAGGGTAAAAATGGATTTGTTCACTTTTGCGTGAAAGCTTCTCAACTTGTATTGAATACCACAAGCGACGCTTAGCGAATTCTTATTTTTCATAATATTTTTTATACTATTTTTCATAATCAGTTATTTCGTTCGGCATTTTTCAGTCTGGTGTCTCTGTTCTTCCTGTGTATACTATGCACTTTTTGCAGGGATTTTTTTTGGTTCGTCATCGGTTCAATCTGTCATCATTTCTCTTGGCTCCATGTTGGATAAATCATCTTTCCTTCACTACTATGTGGGGACGTCGGTTTATGGAGTTTATTTTACTAGTACTAAAACTGAAGAAATAAATAAAAACTGGACATTCACATATTGTTATTGAGGTTATATATTTTACAATACATATGCCAATGAAAACATTAATCATCTATTTTTTAGGGCCATAAACATTCAAAATTATAGAATGGACTACAAACATTCTTCACATTTGATATATGGCTGTCTGGGGCGGCGGCGCTTTACGCAACGTTGCCACTACTGGGGATGCTTTGAGCTTAACTGAAAGCTTTTCAGTCAGTTGTTTCGCGCCTCGCCGCCTGGATACTCGATAATATAATTTTGTGTTGTCAAAAGACGTATGTTGAAAATTCTGATAGAAACTTTTAAAGAATATTATTGCGAATATGTGATGTACTTAGATTGTTTGAGGGCTCCATAATTATGATTCTTTCGGAATGATTTGGCAGTACGTGAAACTAAAAAGGTAATAAACATATGTTTTGAGTAACCATTTAAATGAACTGATATCAGATTCAGTTTCTTGTAAAACATTTTTCAACAAAACTTATTCTACATATTTATGTAGAAAGCGACATTTTAAATTGCCACAACTATGGCAGTTTTTACTGTTATTCAAAATATTAATTTTTTTTTTAATTTTTAATGTAAATTAAATTTTATATGCGTTATTTTTCTCAACAGACTTATGTTAGATGGATAATAGGAGGATTATGTTTTATGATACCTAAACAAACAATTTGCCATGAATAAAATATTTTATAATACCTAAACAAACAATTTTCCATGAATAAAATATTAATGTAATATAATCGAACCATAGATATTTTTCTAAAAATATTAGAAAATTTTCGAAATGCCTGGAAGCCTTAATAGATTTAATCTATATTTTGACAAATATCGCCAAAGGGGAAGTCATAGCTGCAATAACTGTGATTACCAGTCTATATTCATTGATTATATTGAAATTTAAGGAATTAGTGTCGTGGAAAAATTTTATTTGAAGATGGTTACCATTCAAATGGTGATTTTCAAACAGACAGTTAGTCAATAATTGTTGCACATTACACTTTAACAGATAAAATTATAATGAAAATGTCTTCATTATTATTACAGATTGGGAGGTAGCGATAAATGACTTTACGTAGATATAATATTATTTTGTAAACACCTAATGAAACATTACCAACAATATGAAATGATAAAATATTCTTATGCACCATGCAATAAATCTATTTTCATTATAAAAATGGGAACAAAATATTAAACGTTTTTATCAGGTAATTGGACGACTTGTAGCTATAAAAGCAATTACTTACTGGCCGATGGTGCTAGTTACTGTCGAGTGTCCAGTAGCAATTCATAGATAGATATAGACGAATCACGTGGCTAGCACATTTACGTCCACTGCCGCATGTTGAAAATGAATACACCAATGACTTCGAAATCATTGGAATATACTCTATATCAGTGGCGTGTTCTCCATGGAAGCTAGAGAAGTACAGCTTTCCTTACAAGAATCATAAAATAATAAAATATATTATTTATTTTTTTTATTACACCCAATCTCTTCTTTCAACGGCGTTTATGAACTCGATATTGGTCAAAACAAATGTTTTAAAATGTGATACCGATACCACTTGAACGGCTACGAAGTGAGTTGTAAGCTATTTTCTCACAGCGTACTTCAACACGGTAAATGTGTAATGTTTTGTGAGTAAACGCGAGCGTGTATTAGGTGATTGATTCCGCCTTATTATTGTTTATATTGACTTTGGATATTGTAATTATTTATTGTTTAAAATGTAGTGCAATTATAATCGCAAGAAACGTTAACAAAAAACTTAAAAATAGTGCGGATGTAAGCTGTAGGCTAGACAGCTTACATGTTAAGCGTAATGGAGATACAGGGTCGTCCGGGTGCCTCAACTTCGCAAAATAGTTCTGAAACAATGGAAACTATATTATGTGCATGTGATGTGTGCAACTCAGTGATAAACAGGGGATTTTCAACTTATAATTTTGAAGGTATAAAACTAATTATTCTAAAAGATAGGCCAACTCCAACTTTAACAAAGTTGACAGACTAAATTATATGTAATTTTATTTTCCTAGCCGTCTTTTTTTTTAAGCGAAAAAAAATTTGTGAAACAAATTTCCGCTTTAAATAATTTGCATAAATTAATAAAAAGACATTCGTCGTCTATAACACATATTCAGTCCATTATTAAAGAAAAAGCTTTCGGTAAAACAAGAATAGAGCATGATTTGGACAATCAATTGAAAATAAATCATGAACAACCTAATCAAGAAGTATGAAAAAAATCACGGTATCCTTAAAAGATTTATAGATGTGGTGCTTTTCCTAGTTTAACATGAGCTTGGTTTTCGGAAGCACGATGAATCGGAAATTTCTGCAAATAGGTGAATTATGTAATTTTCATTAATTTGTTGGCAAAATATGATGAAACATTGCTATCCCATTTGGCAAATTCGACAGAATTTAAAGGCACTTCCAACCTGATTAATGATTTAATTTCGTGTGTAGGAGAAGTTGTGTTAAGGAAAATGGGGCGAAATAGGGGAAACTTCGTTTATTGCAATTATACTAGAAGATAGTACTGACGTTAGAAATATTTGCCATTTATCGAAGGTTGTACGTTATGTTACAAAAAAAAGGTGACGTTAAAGAAAGATTTTAGGATTTTTTAAACGAAAAGAACAGCAAATGTTCTTTATAACGTTGTGCAATCTATAGTTGGTGAACTTAATTGTGCTTCAATATTAGTCGCGCTAAGTTATGACGGAGCGACAATAATTGCATATAAAAGTTTTAACGAGAAACTTGTTACCATTTTTACATATAACTTTTACAGTCTATGTTTAAAGAGTTGTTTTGGAGTAGGCATATGATTATGGTAATAATATTATTAATAGATACAATATTATTAAGTTTTCTACATCGAGTTTAAATTTTGCAAGCTCTTGCATTCAAATAATATTTTATCTTGGATCAATCTAAACTTGGAATTTTTGGTGTCTGATATGGCAGATATGATTTTTTAAAAACACCGCTATTTTCAGTTCCCTGTAAATGACTCCTAAGCTGTTTGTGAATATGCTCAACCGCCAGCGTAGTTCATTAACATATCCCTGGAAATTGCAAGTTTCCATGATTTAAAAATGGATAAAGTTATTACCATTTGCAAGGACCACAACAATAAATCTCTTGGTATTTATCATCTAATATGTTCTCTAAGCATAATCCGCAAAATTTTGGAAAAATCGTGTATAATAAACTCTTATCTTACGTAAACTGATACTAAATTCTTAATTTTCTTTCATGGAATTCAACATAAACTGCATCGATAGAATTTGCTAGCTTTTTAAATAAAGAAATGGGTAACGAGAAGGTTATCCAGGGAGTTTCATTGACTATCAGTATTGAATTTATATCTTCCAAACTGTACAAATATAAAATGGCCTGTATAATTCCTTACTAATTGTAAAAAAATTAGGTATTTCAATAGTTTGTACATCCGATTTATAACCTACCTAGTCAACACAAGCGTAACTGAAGAATCGACCCACAGGCCACTCATTTTCTTACTGTTATTAACGATCTACAATGTCACTTTAGAGACGTCTTTATAATAATAATACAAATGATTGTCAGCTTTCGTCGTGGGATCTACCCTTGAGAAACCATACATTTTCATTACGAAAGTTGCTGCCGAAATGGTGAATTAAAAATTCTCACGTATATAAGACAAAAAACGACATTTTTTCCAAAATTAAGTTCATATTACATCTTCTTACAAAATTGCTGTTACTTTTCGTGGTGCCTTTTTACTCTTTAATTTTTTTGATAATTTGGTGTCGAAATATGATTCTTTAGACAAAATGACACAAAAAGGACTCTTAGTTGCTGGCTGTCCAAGTGGAAAGCCGATTTACTGCCGAATATTTCGTAGCGTAAAAATCTTTAATTCGATTTCTTCCCGTAAATTGTTCGTTCTGAAATCAATGCAAAAACTCATTTTTGTAATTATACCACCATCTTCAAGCAACGTAGCAGAAAGCATTTCCGGACATACATGTACTTTAAATTTTTGATTTATTTTTGTCCCATTAAGCTCCCAAAATAATTGTGCCACAAAAACACCATGTGTAATATTTTCGTCAACATATTGACAAAATAAGATTTACAGGAAACAACTACTCAGCGGACAAAAGCCCCGACCTGCGTTGAATTAAACCTCAAGTCTTGTTTGATAGCTAAGATCATTTGTCAATTCCTCACTAGACGTAGACCGGTTTCGAACTTATGTTCTCGTCAGTATGCTATAAGTAATGAATAAGACAAATAGCAGCAGCAGACAAAAGCGGCGACCTGCGTTGAATTAAACTTGCAAGTCTTGTTTGGTAGCTAGGATCATGTGTTAATTTCTCACATATTCACAAAAAAAAACGGTTTACTGAGTTTAATTCGGCAAATAAAATAAACCTAAAACATAACTTAAGACATGCTCCATGAATTTACAAATATACAATGATTTTGCAATAGTTTTACTTACTCTTAAACTGTCTTTATCAACTGAAGCCATGGTGAGATTTATCATTATTGATATCTCAATTTTTAACACTAGTAACATTTTCGCTAAAGGGTTTTGTATAAATGTCTACAACAAAAATAAATATACTTAAGGAGTACCTACCAAAATTAGAATTGATGAAAATTAGAAAAATTGGTTGCATGTTCCTCTAGAATCTGCATTATTAAGGAAAGGTTCAATTTGCATGTGTAAATCATTTTCCTTGCAAAACTGGTTTTATTAAATAAAGTGAATACCTACATACATTTTTAATATTACAGCCAGCGTATACACTATATATCTCTAGAGGAAATATATCATCTCCATCGTGGAAATGTATATCTATATATTTGTATGCCAACAAGCTACTTTATATTGTGATTCAGATGTTGACACTAAGCTGACCTGAATTTATATAGATATAGTATTATTTGTTTGTAAGTGTACCATGGATGATACGATGAAACTTTCGCGACTTACATAAACTTTCATATTGTTTAGGATTATTAAGTATGGCTATTAATCTTTAATTAGCTAAATTGGAAATTACTATTTAAATTATTAATTTTGTGTACCGGCTAGATACAAACCATGTTAAAATGGCAACAGGAAATGTCTCATATTTTCCAGTCTAAAGTTATACATTTTATTTTATATTCTTGCGACTTCTACGCGTTTCTCTGTAGATGTTTAATAATAATTAATTAATATCGTTTGTAAAAATGGTCAAGCATTTTCTTTAATTATTCATAGCGTGGGTATTTTATGTTTATCCAATCACAAGGAAATGCCTATAATTTTAGTAAACCTTCTTTTCCTTCAATGCAGCTTCTTGTTATCTAAAGCTTTCTCGCGAAAAAAGATTTGGATTAGTTGTAGTTCCTACAAGGAAAACTGAAAAAATGGAAAATGCTGTAATTAATTACTGAAACGACGTAAAAAGATATCTTAACAGATGTATTATAATAGAAAAGTGTTTCATGATATTTTATAACCTTTGATCCCACTTATTTCCAAGAAGATGGTCTTGTACTTCTGAAGGAAGAACCATTATAAATTGGTTTGTTAAAGTGTTTGTTGCTATATAGGAAGGAACACGTATGAATGTTCCATTATAACTTCTATTAAATCCGCAGAAAATATTCTAGCATGTTACTTCTCTATCTATACGCGTGTGCACAAGAAATTTTGTTACATATTTGATATTCGAACCACTTACCATGACGATAAGGTCCTTTTTACTTTAATAAATTTTCACTTTAGATTTAATACCAGTACTCGTAATTATTTTCCTCATGCTTTGGTTTGGGTATTAAGCCAAATAAAAAATGAGGCGTAAAAGAATAACAAAAATACCTGGATATGTGTATAACAAAACAAAAAATATAGTATAAATGACAGTTGACCGCAAAGAACCCATTGTATGTACGTTTAATTTAAACTTGTTATATATACAATTGATATTAATATTTGATTATTTCCCTTAATATTTTTTTTGGAGGTTATGATTAAAGTCTATGTATACCGGGTGTAACAGGATCATGGTACACCCCCTTTTTTTCCTTTAGTTTTAAAGATAATTGATTGAAATTTGGGATATCCTGTATACATAATAAACGGCACTTTTGGACATGTAAGTGATTTTTTTTCACTTCCGGTTTCGCCGAAAGTGACACTAACTTTCGATTTTTAAATGGAACACTATACATATTATTGCATTTTTGAATTCTGCATAATTTTCTGGATCCAACGATATCAAATATGTGACATTTCAAATGTCAGTATTTTTTATGATATAATTTTTAGTTCTCTATTTAAGTGTGTCATGACGGTTCCTATTTATTCTAAATGACCCATGTAATGCTAGAAAAATCGGAATCCCGTCAAATATACTAAATTACGTGATTTATGAGCAAATAAAGTTCATCAAAATGCTTTTTGAGGCAAAACAAAATTTTTTCAAATGGAACCATATTGGTACCGTGGTGCTATTTTTATTAGTACTATTAATAAGGGATTTATTCATATGTCGTATTAAAATGTGCGATAAATACAAACAAAATTATAGCTAAAAGAAAATAAGAAAATACAATTTTGTTCTAATTAAATGGTAAAAAGTAACTAACTAAGGTGGCTTTGAAAACAATGAAATACTTAGCTTGTCAAACATTTGTTGGTTTACCGGTGTTTTTATTGTGTCTTTAAAAATTGTTTAAAATTCTTGTTAATTGTGTTCAAAATGCCGCAAAATTATACAAGATGAAAAAGTGGACATGTTAATTATTTATGGAGAATGTAGAAAAAATGCCATTGCGGCTAGACACCTTTATGCCGAACGATTTCTAGCATTACACGGGTTATTTAGAATAAATCTGAACCATCATGGCACACTTAAATGGAAAATTAAAAATTACGTTATAAAAAATATTGACGTTTGAAATGTCACCTATTTGGAATTGTTGTATTCAGAAAATTATGCAGAATTCAAAAATGCAATAATATATGGGGTGTTCCATTTAAAAATCGAAGTTTAGTGTCACTTCCTGCGAAACCGGAAGTGAAAGAAAATCACTTGTATGTCAAAAAGTGCCGCTTATATTGTATATAGGATATCCCAAATTTCAAACAATTATCTTCAAAACTAAAGGAGAAAAGGGGGTACACCATGATCCTATTACACCCGGTAATTAAGGTTTTATTTGTCATAAAATTGTCAATAGTGTTCAAAATTTTAATAAAGAAATACTCTTCATCAACGGCATTCTTGCATGCAAAGTAGTTAGTATTGGTAAAATTTGACAAATGCTTTTCTAAAAACGACCAAATTCACACAACTGTCAGTAAAATTTAGTAGGCTGTGGTTTAAAACAAATTATAAGCATTACTGTTAGTGGACAATTGTTCACTAAATAGTAGTGGCATTATTATTGTAAATTGTTCAAGAATACTTATTATTACTATTCAAGAGTGTGAGTATTGCAAAATGGCGCATAAATTCTCAAATGAAGAAAAATTTGATATTTTAGAATGTTATTTAGAAGTAAATAGAAATTCACAGTACGCATCGGCTTCCTATTTAGAAACATTTCTGAAGAGAATGCAACCACATAAAACAGTTTTTGGAAGAGTTATAAGCAATTTGTTAAATTACGGGAGTATTGATAATGTTGAGCGCACAAATAATATTCTCGAAGCTGTTGACAATAATCTCCACATATCAGTGCAACAAATTACAGGTGAAAAGATATCCCTGTACACAAGACATTAAAACAAAGAAAATATCATCCGTACAGACCGTACAAACCTACGATTGTCCATGCTTTAAAGAACAATGATTTTGATAGAAGACTTAAATTTTGTCGTTGGTTTAATCAAAAATGCGAAGAACAACCTGATTTTCAATCGAAAGTTATATGGACTGATGAAAGTCGTTTTACAAATTGTGGAGACGTTAACAACCACAATTATCATCACTGGGACACAGAAAATCCGCATGTAACTACGCAAAGAAAATTCCAAACTAGGTTTGAATTCAATGTTTGGTGCAGCATGATAGATATTACCTTTCTCGTCCTATTCTACTCCTATGATCTGCCTATAACCCTTTCCTTAATTATCGTTTTTAGATCACCATAGTCCATTCATTTTTCAGAACAATTTAACGAAAGCAGTTAATCGTGAAATTCTAGGAAATCACGTTTTACACGAGATAAGACAGCTATTTACAGAGCAAGAAATAAACGAATTGTAGTTCTAACAAGATGGCTATCCTGCACATAATACTAATAATGTTAGACGAATATTGCAGGAAAATGTTAGTAAACGAATAATTTCATATAGAGAACCAGTATTGTGGCCTCCCAGCTCGCCTGATATAACCCCTCCTGATTTTTATTTGTGGGATACAGTGAAAAATGAAGTGAATGATTTTGAGAGCACGGAAACTATCGATATTTTGGAAAACAGAGTTAGGGACGTTTTCGGCAGAAAAAATACCAATACTCTCAGAAAAGTAATGAGCTCAGTTAGGCGTAGATGCCAAAAATGTATTCAGCTAAATGGAGGTCATATTGAACAGTTTTATTAAATCTTCTTATTATTTTATTATCATTTCTTCTATTATGTTAAATTGCTGTTATTAAAAAAAATTTTTCATATCGATTATGTTCAGTATTTTGACAGAAAATTTAAATTATTTAAACATGTCAAACTGGTAACTAATATTATTGTTATTTTTTATAATGGTTGGTATTAGGTATGTCCATGAAATCAAAATAACTTTTAGAATTTCCAAGGTCTACAATTTTGCTTTATTAAGCAATGGATAACTTTTCTTAAATTAGTACCTTGAAAAACAATTTTTTTCTCATTATGTGATACATTATTTGAAAGCTCTTTTTAAGCGCAATCCGAAAAACGAAACATCCAATATGGCTGCTATAAGAAAAAGAAAAGATACCTCGGATATCTCGAAAACAAAAGAATATCAAACATTCGTTTTTACACCAAAATATTAGTCTCCAAAATGTGTCCCAATAATGTAAATGTCTAAAACCTGTCTAATCAAGGATTATTTGTCTACAGCCAAAAAGAGAAATCACAAAATTTTCGTTTTTTTTTTTAAATTCCACAAACGGTTTCAGTTAGCCGTAATTTCTTAACGGATTTAGAATCAGCATAAAATTTGCTATAACTTATCCCTTTTAACCGACCTTGCAGCTCTTATGGTTTCCAAGATCGCAATGATGAACATCGAATTAGAGACACAAGGTATACCAAACAGGCAAAATTAAAGAAAAAAAATCCTCGATTACTATATTCGTGTCATATCTGAGAAACTTAAAATATTTAGTAATTTGTTTAGTCTAGAAATCATTTAGCAGCGGACAAACAAACACTGTATATTATGACAATAAATACAAATATTGCATAGTGGTTGGAGGAACTGAAATGTCAGTCCTTTATTTTAAATAACGCTCTCGAAGGATATTACGAATCGTACCACGAAACACTTGTATTTTATGTGGTTTGCATAGTTACAATGTAGATATTTCCACGTATCTACCTGAATTAGTAACGACTAAAATTTTATGAGTTTTCTTGGGTTAGAAAGGAAATGTGTTCTTAAAATATCAGTAGGTTTCTTTTTAACACCATTACTGGAAATCATACAAGAACAAACCAGCTATCGAAAATTGAGTACCAATTATGCAACACCGTTAAGTCGTAAATTTAAAATGTTCAATTAGAAATATTAATTCAACACATATTATTCTCCATTTTGGGTAAAAAGAAAACATTCGAGATGTCCTCGAACTTCTGCTCCTACAGCTTAAAATAACAAAGGACATATTTACCAAAAGGAACTTAATGCACCGTTTGTTACTTGGAGAAAGTGCCTGGTTTCTGTGTTGGACTACTAGTATACTAGCAGCCATATTCACTCACCATTGTCTGTTAAGTTAGTATCGGGGAGTTAAGTCTCTAACAGTCTGCTGAAGTTACTATACGATATTCATCACAGATGGTTAGGGCTTAACAGTCGGTTTAATCCTCTCATAAGTTAACAGAAAATTAGGCTGTTAAACTCCTAACAGGCTGATATTAAAACGTCAACAGGTTAAATTATCGATCGTTGTTGAATGCTTAACTAAAAAGTATTTTATATAGATTCTAAAAATGTTTTTATAATCAAAAATGGAAAAAAATAATATAGTCAAAATAAATAACCTTTTAAATTCTTCTTCTGGCGACTGCATTCGTTTTCCCTTTATTTTTAATGTGAAAATATTTTAACGAGAATGCAAACCATGGGCACGTGTTTCTGACTAATTGGTCGTCCTTTGCATTCTTCTGCCATTTGCAATTTTTTGCATTCTTCCACCTTGCATTCTTTATGCGGGCGTACCCGATAAATCAAATTATTGTAATGTATATAATCCCGCGATACAGCCTTCATATACATATACATATACATATACATATATATATATATATATATATATATATATATATATATATATATATATATATATATATATATATATATATATATATATATATATATATATATATATATATATATATATTTATATATATATATATATATATATATATATATATATATATATATATATATATATATATATATATATATATACAGGGTGAGTCTTAAGTGCGTAGTTATATTTAAACCACCGATTCTTGACATCTGTAGAAACCCACTGACACATTTTTTTTCTCTTAATTCCCACGTAAAATTGAGTTATCGACTTTCAAAAAAATAAGATGAAATTGTTTTGGAACTGCTGATTGCTAGAAACATTCCTCATTTTATCTGAAATAGTGCATTGACCTTTAGCAGTGTTGCCGCATTTCATATACAATTTAAATAATTACCTACTTATGCGATTAAATGCTCCATTTGAAATAATTTTTAAACATTTTAAAATACCTTTTAATATAAGAAATGTATAAGTTTGCCTTTTTCTTGCATCAATTAAACTTTCAAGTGTTTCGTAAACTAAAACCAAATTTTCCGATAAACAGTAAACATAAAATGCTACTGACAATTTTGATTTCGTTTTTTCAGTTTATAAAAGAATTATTATTTTTTAACAAGTAGTAGTTACTTACCCTGCGATTATAATAATTTGAAGTAATCCTGTAATTTATTAATAAATAAATCGTTTTCTAAGTCATATGTTCGGCTGGTTCATTGACCTGATATGTAGGTCAATGGGCGAGTTACACTAACCTATCTTTTAGGTACATTACATTACCAACCAATTTATGATTCAAATTACAGACATCAAGCATATTCCTATGAATTAAGATGGAAAATCTAGTTCAAATCAGTAACTAAACATCACTAAATAAAAACAACTACGTAACTTTATTTGTAAACAAAATCCAAGCTTTGACGAGAACTATTCTAATAACAAAAAGCACTTTTAGGTACTGTTAAAATATCGCAAAACTGAAATTAAAACAAGCACAAAGAGAACAACACGCACTTAAATCGAAACTAAACTTATTCTCGATTTACCTAACACTTAATGTCAATGACGCTAAAGACGTTTACGTAAATTCACTCTGAACGATTTCCAATTATTATTTTCTCTGTTGCTATAAGAATAACAAAGACAGCGAGAGTGAGTTGGCCTCTCTAGGTATATTTTCGTAAACCGCTATGACCGATAAAGAAATAACAATTTGCTTGTTTACATATCAACATAGATTTATGAAAGGGGGAGATAGAACATAATTCACGGCGCACGCTGCCAATTCTCCCACTGCTGGCACCCACCAATCACAGGAAGTGTGTCGGTATCTTCGACAGTTCGATAGCATCCATATTGTATTTCGATGTTCGTTGTGGAAGTGAGGTTTTGATTCAGTGACTATTTTTGTGACTATATGGCGTGAAAAATGCCCAGGTGCGTTATAAAAAGTTGTGTTTACCACAAAACTGCAAACTGTGTGAGGGATAAATCATCTATTCATTTATTTCGGTAAGTTACTTAATAAACATGTTTGTTTTGGAGGCCATATTCGATTGTTTAAGGAGACACAGAGCCGTATTTCCCATTTCCATGAGATTTGCAAAGATAATTATTAATTATTGCAATAATGTGGATTAATCAAAGGGGATGAATATATTTAATGTTGACAGTAGCACGTTTTATACGATTTTACATAATAGGTACTTTAAGATTGTATTATTTTTTGTGTTCCAAAGGATACTGAGAGAAGAGAGGCTTGGAGAGTATCTTTAAATTTGGAAAAAGAAGATATGTTTGTGAATTCCAATGTATGCCACTTACATTTTACCCAGGAGTCTTATGATTTTGAGAAGGCACCTTTTTCACTCCATTTAAAATACCTATTTTTGACATTACGGTAAGTAGATTCGAAAGAAATATATAATATTAGTTTATTCAGATCACTAAAATAATTATTATTAAAAATACAGTACCTACCTACTTAAATTATTAAACAAAAAGTTAATAGTGTCCAAAAAATTACCTTTTCCGAAGTTCTCAAATATTTACTTACATAAAATTTTATAAAAATTAGAAACATATTTAAAATTTTGTGCCTAAATTATTTTTACAATAATGTATTTATTCATAACTTTTGTTTATTTACTGTTTCCATATGAGCAGAAAAATTATTTTATAAAAAAATACCTATTAAATTTATTCGAGAATATAATTAAAAAATTGGTGTGTATTATTTAGGTATACTATTATTTTCAAATATATTTTTTCGAGGATTTATTTTTGTGATTTTCTTACAGAAAAACAAATCAATATAGAAAATGTAAAATTTTCCAAGGGCCTTTAATTTTTTTTTAAATTCAGGTGAATGATGTTCAATAAAGCAGGGGGATAGTTCAATTAGAAATTTTACATTCGCAATATTCATTTATTTTTTCTGATTGCAAATTATGAAAATTGAGAAAAATCCATAAAACTTAATATTTTTCGATAACTCCTAAAATGAAGTCTACAGGGGGCTCGACAGGGGGAGTGTCAATATATGAAGAAAAACCCTGTAGATAAAATATCAAAAGGATTTAAACAATATAAACAATAACACGTAGGTATAATGCATCTTATTTTTTTATAGGATACTAGTAAAAGCTTGACCGAAACTACATCTGTTTCGTCTCAACCATCGACGAGTGCTGCTATATCTTTGTTAAATGAACCACGGCCATCAAGACGTACTGGATTTTATCAGGACATAGAAAGGACAGAATTGCCACAAAGGTCATTTACTAGTTTGGGTTTTGTGGAAAATAAAACACCCCCAAGTTCTCCTATTCGAGGGCATTCTAAAGTAAGTTAACTAAGTAAAATTTATTATTGATTACTATTACTAAGTATTTTAACTTATTGAAAAATAAAGTATACTTATTTAAAAAACATTAAATAAGTTGTTCAAATTGTTTAGTCAGCATTGCCAGGGCCTTTATTATTTAATATTGGCATTCAGTAAGTAATAGAAGTATGTTAAATTAAAAAAAAAAATAAATATCTTACATAAAGTAAGTCTTCATTCAATCTATAATCAAAAATCAATAATAGTGCCAATATTGTTTATTAATTATGTATTTTTTTTTTAAGGTTGAAACACCCCGAAAACGAAAACTGAAGTCTTAGTTGACTAAAGCTCGTAAAAAAATTAAGAGGCTTAGGACAAGTCTTTGCCATTTTAAGAAAAGAGTTGCTAGGCTTGGTGAGGTGATTAAATCACTCAGTGGCAAAGTCACCGATGGAACATTAGAAACTTTGTGTAAGATAGGACCTAATGAAGAATTTTTGCAGACAGATGTACCATAAACATAAGTATGGCGAACAGCTTAAAGCCTTTTCATTAACTCTTCATTATTATTCTGTTAAGGCATACAATTTTGTTCGTAATACTTTTAATTCGGCTCTTCCTCACCCAGACTATATCGAGGTGGTACAAAAATATAAATGGCGAGGCCGGATTTACAGCAGAAGTTTCCGACCTATTAAAAATCAAAGGACAGAATACAGATTATAAACTTATTTGCAGCTTAACTGTAGACGAAATGGCAATTCGTCAGCATGTGGAGTGGGATGGAACGAAGTATTACGGATTTGTAGATTTTGGAGTAGAAACTGAAACTGACTGTCATCCTGTAGCCAAGGATGCACTCGTGTTCATGCTAGTTTGCATTAATGAGTCATGGAAGCTTCCTCTTGGATATTTTTTAATAGATAGTTTAACCGGTCAACAAAAAAAAAAAATTTAGTGCTACAGTGTCTAAAGTTAGTCAATGAAACGGGGCTACTGTTGGTTTCGATATGTTTTGATGGAGCTATGAACAATGTTACTTTGGCCAAACAGTTAGGGTGTAATTTTGATCCCAAAAATATACAATCTACATTTGTTGATCCCAGTTGTGGCAGAAGAATTGCAGTCTTTTTTTACCCCTGTCATATGATTAAATTGTTAAGAAATTTGTTAGGAGATAAAAAAAATATTATTGATGATAACGGTGATATTATTCAGTGGGAATATTTAGTAAAATTAATGAAATTGCAAGATGAAGAGGGTGTTCATTTAGCTAATAAATTAAGAAAGTCACGTATATTCTTTAAAAACAAAAAAATGAAAGTTAAATTAGCCACCCAACTATTTAGTACTTCTGTAGCACATGCTTTGGAGTTTTTAAACGAAACTTTAAAATTAGAGCAGTTTAAAGATTGTGAAGCTACAGTAAAATTTATTAGATGTATCAATAACTTATTTGACATCTTGAATTCCAGAAATATGTATCAGTATGGTTACAAACAGCCTGTTAACAAACAATATTTTGAGGGTTTTAATAAATTTTTGTCAGAAACAGCAGACTATTTAAAATCTTTGTAATTAGTGATTGGCAAACCTGTTTGTGAGAGTGTAAGAAAAATGGGAGTAATAGGATTGTTGTTTTGTATCGAAAGTATAACATTCCTCTATAACAATATTATTGAAGAAAATCAATTATTGTTGTATATTCCTACTTACAAAATTAGCCAGGATCATGTCAAAACTTATTTAAAAACCTAAATAAACTTTGTTTTTTTAATTATATTGATACATAGGTTTATAGAATACTATCTATTATTTAAAATACACAATGCATAGGTTAGCTAATATAAAAATTGTTGTTTTTTTTTCAATAAAATCACTTTATTTTCAAAACTAATTTTTTTATTTGAATTATATTTTAGAAGCCAAAATAAAAAATGTATATGGTTTTAATAAAAATATTTAAATAGTCTGGATGTTCTTTATTGTGTTATTTAAAGAAATATACCCAAAAAAAACTACAAAAAGGCATCTTATATTTGAGACACAAAAGATTACATCTAGTTAAATAAAAAAATAAATATAAAGCTAAAACTTTCTTAAATACCTTATTTTTTAGTTCTTGCAAAGAAATTAGGAGTCAAAATGTTTTGTTTCTTGTTGTACCTCTACAATATAATTATATTAATATACCTATTATTATGTTGTATACATTTTAGGCATGACTACCAGTACTGAATGAAAAAGTTTTGCAAAAAAAAAATTAAATAAAAATTGAGAAAAGGTTACAAAAATACTCTGCCGATCCAGATAACTTCTAGACCATTAGTAAAATATTTGCAAACTATTTTTTTCCTAATCAGAAGGAAAATTTATCACCCCGGTTTTTTGGTTTTCGAAAATTGTGATTTTTTTGTAGTTATGACATTTTAAAATTTAAATTCTTCATTGTGTAAATTTCAAATTGTCATAACTTTACAAAAAATCAAAATTTTCGAAAAAAAAAAAAAAACGGGGTGATAAATTTTCCTTCTGATTACGAAAAAAATAGTTTCCAAATATTTTACTAATGGTCTAGAAATAATCTGGATCGGCAGCGCATTTTTGTAACTTTTTTTTCTGTTTTATTTTTCAATTTCTTTTTGCAAAACTTCTTCGTTCAGTAACTGGTAGTCGTGCCTTAAAATATTACTTGGGTTCCATGCTCCAATACTGAGATATGATATAACCTAAATCCACCAACCGCCACTGTAACAATTAATGTTTCATCTGTGGGAAGATTGCAACGAGTAAAGTTGTGACATTGTAAGTGTGATATTTTTATTAGTGATTAGTGTTATTCTTGGAAACTGTAATATTATTTAATAGCTATTAGTGTGTGTTTTAGTCCTGTGTTTTTAATTATTGATTATTATTAGTGATTTATTTTTGCTGTGTACCAGGGTATGTGGATTATTTATAGAAGAGATTATTTTATTTCAATTAGGTACGTGCAGAATGCCAATTTTTTATTATTTATTTCAGTAAGTATTAGAATTTTTTTATAGTTTAATTTATTTATTAAGGAGTTTAAGTTTTTGTTTTCAGAATTTATTGTTAATTTTACTAACATAGCCTCACCCAAACCAACACCCCAACCACTTCCTGGCAGGTAAAGCTCATACCTCCACGTGGTACTTACTGGGCAACAATAATAATTTCTTATTTAAAATTTTTTTGTTGGCTAAACTGGGCAAAAAATAATTCTATTGTGGATGGATTATAGCAATTAATAATTTAAGAGAGTATCATACTTCATTATTGCAAAAGAATTAAATGATCTTAATACGGTCCTGTCCCACCAGACTTGGACGTTTGATTGATTCATGGAACCAATCAGTTTCTCTCAAAAGTGAGACAGACAACTTATAACCTCGCATTATACGAATTGTCAGCAAGGAACTTGTTAGACGACAGAGAATATACTCGCCTAGCACGCGGGTTCGAATCACAAACTTATTTTGTTTTTTTTTTTTAAATAAGTATTTTTTAGTTCGTTAGTAAGATTTATATGAAGATTACATTTTTCCCTTGCCCTTTATTATAGTTTGTTTATTTTTACATTTTTTCCTTGCCCTTTATTATAGTTTGTTTATTTTCACGGACGTCGGGTATGTAGTCCTAAGTCTGCGTTATTTCAATACTCGCAACTGATGTTTCTGTGCCATCCACGTGTTAAGTAAACCAATCTACCTTTCCGTTCCTTAAAGTATATGCTTCTTTATAAAATGATTATTTTCAATTTTGTTTCATTTTTAGTAAAGTGAAACCAAATTACCAGATGTGTACTAATTTAAAATAGATTTGTGCGGAATGCTGACAGTGGCAACACTGCCTTGAGTTACGTAATTTCTATGAACGGTGTTTACACAGATATCCAGTGACCATCAAAATGTCGGTTGCCGGAGGACGAAAAAATTATCAGAAATTCAAAATTTTTTTTTGTTTAAAAAAATTTTTTAACAGTGCCAATCAATTGTACTCGACGAAATATATTGAGGGTTAAAATATAACTACGCATTTAAAACTCACCCTGTATATATATATATATATATATATATATATATATATATATATATATATATATATATATATATATATATATATATATATATATATATATATATATATATATATATATATATATATATGAATAGTGGTGAGAGGTATGAAACTTCTCATATGGTCTGAATGCTACTATCCGACCGACATCCTCGATGTCTCTGTGGCGGATAGCGACTTGCATCACAGCAAGTACCGAGAGCGGCGACCCCTAGCCCAGGTGGACTAAACTAATGTGATTAAATATGATTTGAAGGAAACAACTACTCAGCGGGCAAATACCCCGACCTGCATTGAATTACACCTTCAAATCATGATAGATCGATAGCCAATATTATTTGTCAATTCCTAACCAGACATAGATCTATTTCGAACTTATTTGTTCTCTTCAGTATGCCATAGGTTATGGAACAGACAAATGATAGTGGCCAACCTGCTAGTTATATACTAACTATGGTGAAGTGAATAGTGGTGAGAGGTATGAAACTTCTTATATGGTCTGAATGCTACTATCCGACCGACATCCTCAATGTCTCTGTGGCGGATAGCGACTTGCATCACAGCAAGTACCGAGAGCGGCGACCCCTAGCCCAGGTGGACTAAACTAATGTGATTAAATATGATTTGAAGGAAACAACTACTTAGCGGCTATCGATCTATCATGATATGAAGGCGTAATTCAATGCAGGTGGGGGTATTTGCCCGCTGAGTAGCTGTTTCCTTCAAATCATATTTAATCATATATATATATATATATATATATATATATATATATATATATATATATATATATATATATATATATATATATATATATATGTATATCTATATATATATATATATATATATATATATATATATATATATATATATATAGATATATATATATATATATATATATATATATATATATATCGGGTGTAACAGGATCATGATACACCCCCTTTTCTCCTTTAGTTTTAAAGATAATTGATTGAAATTTGGGATATCCTATATACATAACAAGTGGCACTCTTTGACGTACTAGTGATTTTTTTCATTTCCGGTGACACTAACTTTCGATTTTTAAATAGAATACCCTGTATATTATTGCATTTTTGAATTCTGCATAATTTTCTGAATTCAACGATACTAAATAAGTGACATTTCAAACGTCAGTATCTTTTATATTATAATCTTTAATTTTCCATTTAAGTGTGCCATGACGGTTCCCATTTATTCTAAATGACCCGTGAAATGCTAAAAAAAACGAAATCTCGTCAAAAATACTAAATTACGTGATTTATGAGCAAATAAAATTCATCAACATGGTTTTTATAATTACATAATCTATAATTTCCCGTTAATCGATGAATCGATTATTTTCGTTTAATCGATTGATCGATGATCAAGTAATCGATTAATTGGTTATTTCCGATTAATCAGTGATCAATTATTCGATTAATCAATTAATAGATCAATCGATTATTTCCGACTAATCGACAATCACTTAATTGATCAATCGATTATTTCTGATTAATTGATCAATTGATCAATCGATTATTTCTAATTAACCGATTAATTGATTAATCGATTTTTCCATATTAATCGATTATCTATGAATAATCGGTTAATCGATTAATAGATTTCCGACTCATTGATTATCGATTAATCAGAAATAATCGATTATTTCCAACATTTTTCAAATGACTGATAAATCGATAATTCATATCGTATGCAAAAGGTACAAAATGTTATTGTTCATGTACAATTTTAGAAAATTCAACCATATTACCAAAAATTTTCGAGAATTAAGTTGGCTCAGTGTTCAAAATATTTGGAAAATGCATCTTCTCGTCTTTGTTCAATTTCTATTTTCATTTCCTCATTTCACGGTCTCCATTTCTCTGGGGATCTAAGGCAGCACTGGTGCCTGGTCTACCTGATGCCTGGTCTAGATGGTAATACAGTACTCGTAATGTCGCGTTATATCGACGGTAGAAGGCCGAAGACACATATATTGGAAATGATAATAATAAGTGCAGAGCGTCTCCGGCGCCTCATGGCAAGTCCTGCAATTAACATCTGGAACCTCCACACCCATCACTTTGCGGCGATAGGCCAGTGTGTTGATGACACCATCTTGAGCATCGACAGTGAATTCCTCGTACTCCGATTTCAGCCCAGCTGACCTTAAAAAAGGTGAATATCAGCCTTGTTGAAAAACCCTGTGTTTCTATCTTCCCATAGAAGACACCGTGCATGGGTAAATTTTTTTAATGATCTAACTTCTGGGCCGGATATTTCTTACTTTGCAAATTTAAATTGAATAATAAGATTTACCTATTTTTCATTTTCATAGTATGATTTCTTTGTTGTTTATATTTTAATCAATAACCAATTAATCGATTAATCATTATTCTCTTAATAGATTAAACGATAGTCGATTAATCAATAATGGGTTACTGATTAATCGAATATTGATCAATCGATTAATCGAATATTGATTAATCGATTACTCGAATATTGGTAATCGGTTAATCGACTATTGATTAATTGATTAATCGACTATTGATTAATTTATTATTTACGAAACAATAATCAAATGATCGATTAAACGAGTGACCGATTATATACGAAATAATAATCAAATTATCAATTAATCGATTAGTCGATTATTTTTTCCATCCCTAGTAGCGAAAATAAGCGGAAATTGACAGTCGTGTTCCGCTGTTAATTCACGCCGTCCCACCATAGGTTTGTTCCAACAGCAGTCTCGGACCAATTTGAAATCGTCAGAAATTTTCACTCAGCTGCCTCTTAAACGCTAAGCTCACTGTATTTACATTAATTCCTTAACTGGGCGAATGTTTCTGAGAGTTCCAAACTAGTCCGAGATTAGTGTTGAAACAAACCTTATGATAATCATAACATCATGTATCTGTCGAACAGAAATGTCAAAGTAATAAAACATAATCTGTGAACTCGATGGCAACTCAATACAAAACCTTCAATTTGATTTCACTATACAAGGTGTTTTCGAAATGAGCATTCACTTAAGAGCATGTGGAGAAAGTCAAATAAGAATGATTTTTATTAAATATTTCCGAAACCGTTTAAGATCAAATAATGAAATTTTGTATGACCACTAACCTTTTTTATGCTTAATAATACGGAAACACATTCATCTAAAAAAATTTCCTTCCGGAGCGTGTCAAACTGGGGAAACAATGGATAAATACGGCCCCAACTGTATTGCACATTTTTTTTTAGTTTATAACATGAAATTATGAAATAACAAAGTTTTCTACAAGAAAAAGGTACTCTTGTGGAACTTTGATAGGATGCACTATATATGATTAAAATCGTTTGAAAACTTTCTTACATGCTCTAAAATGTATTGTAGTGGAGTGATATCTATGTTTAATCTCTTCAAAAAATTGTTTTGGGTATTTTAGAAATTTTACTTTCTTTTGCTTATGAATATCTTAGTTCGACATGGTGCTATCCTAAAAAAATTTTGACGAGTTTAAAACGTAAAAATCATTCCACTACAATACATTTTAAAGTATATAATGAGATTTTCAAAGACAGTACATCCTATCAACAAGCGTACTTTTGTTTCGTAAAATTTCGCAATTTTATGGCAAAAATTACATGCAACACTCCCCCTCACCCTCTAGTTTGACCGATCCCTGAATAAAATAATCAAATGATCGTGATTTTATATTATTAAGTATAAAAAGGTTAGTGGTACAAAATTTCGTTCCTTAAGAAGCACTTTAGAGAAAAATTTTATTAAGGTGTTCGACATAATTTGACTTGCTCTACCTGCATGCTACTAATTTCGAAAACACCTTCTATACTGGTTTTTTCCTTGCTACATATAAAGAGCACAAATTTATTTTAGGTTAGATCACCATAACTGGCACAGACATTTTAAAATATGAAAGTTCAGCCATCGCCTGTTCCGCCAATAGTTAAACTAGAGTGAACATTGGCGTAACAATAATTGAAAATGCAGAACTGCAATATGGTCGACACTTGACCAATATCAACGAACACGTTCCACTTCCATTCTGTTTTTTAACTAATTTCCATTAATCGGGACTCACCAATAGTTCTTCTTGGTGAGCATATTCTATGTTTACTAATGTTTAAGTACGAACATTTTTTTCTTCTTTATTCATATTATTTACCATTTCTAGCATATTTCGTTAACTATTATAAACCAGGTCAAATCTATTTCACAGTAATCAAAACAAAACCAGCAATGAATGCAACTAATGCAAACGCTGCATCTTTTTGCTAGCACAAGTTCATTAGGTGTATAATGTATCTACGACCTCATCTCATCAACCCATATAAGTAACAATATTCAAGACTTCAAACTTCCAAACATCCTCAGTGTAATACATCCTATTGTAAAGATAAGCATGAAACATGATAAAACATTCGTTCACATCTTTGGATAGCTTCTGATCACAGACGTCACTGACTTTGTCATGATAAAAATAACTCCCACACCACTAATGAATGATAATGGGTCCTACTAGATATTTGACGTACCAAACGAACTTCTACCTGTAGACTACATAAAAAACCACACTACATAAATTAGACAACCCCCAAACCAAAGCTGGAGCTGCACGGAAGGGAGTTGCACAGTTGAAAAAACGCGGACACATACACACCCAATCCCCTGTCAGAATCGAAACCGGGATTTGAACCTGGAAGTCGATATGCAATAAACCAGCTGCGTTTATCACAACGATCAGGTCCATGACGCTATCGAGCACGGTAACAATACACATATTTCCAAGTGACAGTATGAAAGTGCTGAGGGCCTGCAGCATGATAACGAACCGGTCGTTCTGACTGTATGGTAAATTTGGTCTGAAAAATTAGCAAAATTTTTGTGCAAAGATTTTTGAAAAATATTCATCACGGTCGGAGTTATAGAATTTTGAAAATTGAAAAATTGGAAACTGCAGTGAAATTTGACTTTATCTTAAAATGGATTTGTTTATGGATTACTGAAAATTAGTCTATTTTCAGGTGAACTGAAAATTTCCTGAAAAATATTTTAAATTTTGGAAAATTCATTTTTTCGTAAAGTTTCTTGCAAAGTTTGCCAGTGTTTTCGTAGCTATAAGTGTATATTATTGCAAATGAATTCTTTTTTTGAAAAAAATTTTAATTTCTTACGTATCGGCTGCTAATGCTCGTGTCCTACAACAACAGCAGACAAATGCAAGAGCAGAATCACCAACGTCAACAATAATTACCTTTGCGCGTCTACAGGGGTAAAAAACTTCGAAACAAACCCAAACTGTATAAACGATGATTTATATCAAAAAGCGAACTCACCAAATGCAAGATCAAGACGAACAACATCCAAACCATTGTTTGGAAGCAATTGTTCATGGCCAATACATGGATGTTTATCCTCACAAAACCGATGCAGGTTGTTGCCACGTGCAATGGCATCAGAGAGGACGTCCTACTCAACGTCACAGGAATCATTTAAATATCATAAGACTGCATCATTAAAACCAAAATGAACATCTTGGTTTCAAAATGAGTGGACAGCATCTCTGTTCCAGCCAGTTATGCAAAGTCAATTCCAATGCCACTGGCACTCAATATACCATTCTCTCACCACCACTACCATCATCATAGTTATACTAATTTTTTGTAGGGATTCGCCCAAGTCTCCTACTGCAATATTAACGCAAACATCAGGAACAGGAACCCCCAAATCCGCAACCTGAGATGATTGAGCTCCAGCCCTTACGGTAAAGAAGAAACAAGGGATAGGGCTCCCTGTTGGGAGACGCCAGAATGTTTAAGCACTTTAACATATATTTTTTTTCTTCTTCACTCATATAATTTACCATTTCTAGCATATTTCGTTAATTATTATAAACCAGGTCAAATTTATTTCATAGTAATCAAACAAAACCAGCAAAGAATGCACAAATGCTGTATCCTTTGCTAGCAGTTTTACTTGGACAACTTCATTAGATGTATAATGTATTATGTATTTGTTATTATTTGTTAATCTTTATTATGATATTAAATAGTATAAATAGAATTTTATGTTTCTTAATAAATCAGTTTCAACTGATCTGTTGTTTCTCATTAATACTCCTTTCCAAGCCTAACTCAGGACGTGAGGCTATATCCTGGAAGTACTAACCACCACAAAATATACAGTCAATGATCCAAACTGCTGTATAAACCACCCTTTTTCTACGTCTTCGCAAGTGGTACTCTCGAACCCTAAGAAGCCACTGGTCACGAACGTACAAATCTAATCAACTCTCTTATTATTGCTGTTATTGTACAGGTATCACACTTCAACTTCAAGGAATACTTAACAGATTACTTATGTCATTCCACAGAAGAGTTAAATTACATTTAAATAATTTAAATTAAAAATATTGACCAATTACTCATTGCCTATACTAAATTTTTATGGATTCCTTATCTTGGAATCGAATCGAATTTTTCTTAGATATGATCAATGGCGTGTATTATTTTGTTGAAACAACCTGATGTTCTTAATGAAGATTTATTATTCCTGAAAATATTTCTTAGGTATTTTAAAATTATTTGACAGAAGTGAACAGTTGTTCTTAAAACGGACAATAATTTTTATACAGGCCTTTCTAGTAATAATAAATAATAGGATGGGACCGAATTTACATAGTTCACCCCCTAGTATAGGATGGAGAATTGAAAAGAGATATGGAATAGTATATTTTATTAGGAGTCCAGAAAATAGACTTTTCCCGTGCGCGAGTGACAAATTCCCGTGTGAGTCGTAGCCGAACATGGGGAGTCATGCAAGTACGGGAAGAGCATTTACGGACGTGTAATGAATGATATTTTTCATTATACCCCTCTGAAAACAAAAAACAAGGCAACATTTTTAGAACTTTATTTTTAAAAATGAAAGAACAAAAACCTATATCTTTAATTTTTACTAAATGAACTATTTTTGCAATTCTTTAGCAAGCACATCATTTTGTAGTAGATGAAGTCGAAGGTACTATATTAGAAATTATTTCTTGGTCTTCCCCAATTGCAATGTTTTCTGGTGTTGACGTTGTGTTTCCTATTCATGAATGACTGAATAATTTACGAGAAACTTCAATCTTTCTGCTTATCGATTCTTCGATGTAGTCTTCAACCACAGTCGAGGAACGCCAACCTTGCTACGCTAGACGTCAATGAGACGTTAATTCACGTTGGGATACAAAATATAACGTTGTTCACGTCCAATACGTGACGTTGTGCCAAAATAAAATTGAACACCTTGCCAATTCTCGGCGAGCTCGTTATATCTCAGGTTGGGTTACCAGCAAAACTCGTGCCTTCAACTTCTCAGTACTCTAAATTCAAGAAATAAACAATTAATAGTTGATCAGAGAATTTTGTATACCTTACCACACTTTATATTTTTAATGAAACCTATTCTGGGAAATTAAACAACATAAGTTTAATAAAATGTTTAATTATATCAAGTCAAATTAATCTGCCAGGTGCAAAAAAGAAAATAATGTACAATTAGGTATGTGAAATTTTTTTAATTTATAAACTATTCCCAAACAAACGTTTAAAGTACCAATAGGTAGACTTACACCAAATGCAATTGCATGTAGTTTACATAAAACCACATAAGAAAAATATTTATATCTAGATAACACTACTATTACATTTATCGTAATCAAAATTCATCGATCTATCACAGATCTAATTTGACTGGATCATATTGACATCATGGATACCAGTACTTAATTTAAATTTAAATAAGTAAAATTTAGAAAAAAATAAAGTGTACAGAAAAACCGATTAATTATTTACATTAAGGTCGACATTTTTAATAAGTACATAAAAAAAAGAATAAGATTTAACTTAACCTCCGAGAGTGGGAAAGTGTGTCCAATCCTTTTGGTTTCTTCAATACAAGACTAATATTGTTCCATTAACCAAACTGCAGTATTATGAAACTTTACGATGAAATTAATTTGCTCTTGATTTCTAACACTTGTCGAAAACACAAATCAACCCATTCCAGCTCCACTTCGCACCTTAGCAAGACTTGATAAAATTCCATTTTTCTATGACATCAACAGTACATAAAAATCACATTTACAACATGAACAAATTACCTAGGTGTCATAATCTAGCGGAGCCATATAACGTTCTTATTTTAAATAATTCACCAAGTCGGTCGAAATCCAGTAAAAGTCCTATGATAACTCCGTGATAGTCCCGTGATAGTTAATAAAAACCCAGTGATAGCCACCTTTCCTAAGAATAATTCACCAAGTCGAAACCCAGTGAGTCCCGTGATGGTAGTTTAATACAAGCCCAGTGAAAACCTCATAAAATTAAATAAAAAACACAAGTAAGTATTTGTTAATTATTGTCCTAATTCAGTTAACTTACTCTTTCTATAGGGCAAATTCCTACGTCCATACACATGCTTATTTGTAGAAACAATCTAGCAAATACTAAGTAGCACCCTAAATAATCCAGCATTTAGCCGATAAGATACTAATTAGTATCCTTTAAATTGGTGAAAGAAATAATCCCAAAACAACAATGATTAACATCCACCAAAATAATTTTGGATCAAAATTTCAATCTCTCACCACTACAAGACACAAAATGTACGTCCGGCCACTAAGACGACTGACTATGAAATGGGCAGGAAATCAACCGGGGAGCTATATAGACCAGTAAAATTAAGGGTTTTTCAAAACGGTAATTTCCAACCATTCCCGACCAATACCA
Source organism: Rhamnusium bicolor (assembly GCA_029963845.1). Taxonomy (NCBI): domain Eukaryota; kingdom Metazoa; phylum Arthropoda; class Insecta; order Coleoptera; family Cerambycidae; genus Rhamnusium; species Rhamnusium bicolor. Next base: position 276,229 of record JANEYF010005873.1, read on the forward strand.
TTCGATTCAGTATGTTTTTGAATTCTCATGGTCAATTTTGCCGTACGTTATATGAGCAAGAATTTAATTTATAAACAATTAAAGTTATGAAAATGATGAAAATCTATGTTTCTGAATGTTCAACGTCAAACGCTGCGAAAACGGCAACAGATAGAGAAAAAGTGCTCAGAACATTTTTTATAGAGCGTTAAATTCCCTTCAAAAAAGTCCGCGGCGGCATATCTCTACGATGAATAGTTAAGGCGTTACAATGAGTTAAATATTTATTATTTTTCTGCTGTATATCAGTCAGCTGTACAAGTAACGCGCATGCGCGATCAACAGACTCATATGCCGCGTAATGGCCGCCTGCGCAGAACATTTGAAAGTAGACTTGCTGTAAATCTTTCATAATTTTCTTATTTTTACAACGTTAGCAAATGTATTTATCACTTTTTTTGTCTAGATATAATTATTATATACTTTTATGCATACTCAAAGACCTGGAAAATTATTATTAAGTTATAAGATAAATTATTATTAAGTTATGAGTTGTTCAGTTTGATGTTAATAATCGTCGCAGTTATAACGCAGTTATACAGTGTACTGGTTGTGAGCAATTTTTACATTATCTTTGTGGTTGTGCTGTTGATTAATATAAAATAAACCGATCAAAAATGTTGCTAGAAGAAAATTGTTTTATATGTGAAGGAACTCTGCAAATGTGCAAGACTGTAACAGTAAAACAAAAGGGAATCGAATCGTTTATAGAAAACAGCAAGAAACGTGAGGGATAAGGAAATGCAATCAAATAGAAAATGTTAATGAAGTTACTGTTCATGATAAGTGTAGAAAAGCGTGTTCCTCAAAAGATATTTTGAAGCCTGGCTCTGGAATTCCAAAAGAGCGATACCCACGTCGTTTAAGTGTGCCGCAATTTAATTTCGAAGAAAATTGTTTCTTATGTGGAAAAAAAGTGGATACGCGTTGCGTATACAGTTGACCAGTACGCAGTAGAAAAATAATAAACATAAGAAGGTTTAGTGCCATATCCCAAAAAAACAACTATGCAGCTACGGACACGTGTTTCGGAGTTATTGCCCCTCATAAGCGTAGCGTAGCTAAAGAAATGGATCTAGGATCTAGGTTGTTTTTTGGGGATATGGCACTAAACCTTCTTATTTTATTTTTTGACCCCAATAAATCTATATTATTTGTTTGGAAACGGGCAGTACACATAGAGCTCTGTGTGTTGGCTGTGATCATTGAGGCCCCAATTGTGGCACATGGGAACATGAATGCACTAATTGAGTACTGTGTACTGTACTTTCCAGCTTTATTTTAGTTCTTGTTCCTGATCTATCCCATCCTAGATCAATTCTTTAGCTACGCTACGCTGATGAGGGGCAACTCCGAACACGTGTCCGTAGCTGCATAGTTGTTTTTGGGGATATGGCACTAAACCTTCTTATTTTATTTTGACCCCAATAAATCTATAATAATAAACATTTAACTCATTGTAACGCCTTAACTATTCATCGTAGAGATATACCGTTGCGGACTTTTTTGAAGGGGAATTTAACGCTCTATAAAAAATATTCTGAGCAATTTTTCTCTATCTGTTGCCGTTTTCGCAGCGTTTGAAGTTGAACATTCAGAAACATCGATTTTCATATTTTCACAACTTATATGGCATTAAACCTTCTTATTTTATTTTGACCCTAATAAATCTATAATAATAAACATTTAACTCATTGTAACGCCTTAACTATTCATCGTAGAGATATACCGTCGCGGACTTTTTTGAAGGGAATTTAACGCTCTATAAAAAAAAGTTCTGAGCAATTTTTCTCTATCTGTTGCCGTTTTCGCAGCGTTTGAAGTTGAACATTCAGAAACATCGATTTTCATCATTTTCACAACTTTAATTGTTTATAAATTAAATTCTTGCTCATATAACGTACGGCAAAATTGACCATGAGAATTCAAAAATATACTGAATCGAATGGTATTGGTCGGGAATAGTTGGAAATTATCGTGAAAGTGGGCCTGATTTTTACTTAATTTGATTGGTCTAATAACGCAATAGATCGACAGAATATAGAGAAGTCACTAGCTCCAGAAAATATCAAGGTCAGTCACATGTCGGATGAATTTGATATTATTTAAATACGTATCAATATTTATCAAGACGAATATAAAATGTAAAACGTTAATTAGAAAAGTTAGAAAGATAAGAAAATTATATAAAGTAATATTTATGCAAGGTGAATCATAAACACCAAAGCCTGTAAGATGTGCAAAAGGCCTGTAAGATGTGCAAAAGGTCTGTAAGATGTGCAAGGCGAATCATAAAATATCAAGGCCTGTAAGAATTGGTTATTTGCAGAATCCATAATGTTTGTCGACCCTAGTGCTAATAGCTGAAGTGCGTTTCATCAATGTAATTAATGTACTAACCTACTTAGCTGAAATAAACGGTCTAAGTAGTAACAGTCTGGAACGACTTTGAAAACAACCCAACTATTGTTAAAATTTTTGTTATTCCATAGTTACCGTTTCACACACAAGGTAACGATCTTCATAACGGAACAGTCTATACAGAACAGACGAGCTCACGTGACAACAGATGCAACCCCGACAACAATTGAACACTGCCAATAATATTCGAATAAATGACATTTAACTGATGGCATTAGAAATTGATTATTTCTATTGCTCACAGAGATATAATGTTGAACAGAAATCATGACGTCTATGATATAACCTTAACACATGACCTTTTAATGCAAAATGGATAAAATATTAATAATAATAATTTTTGTGGAGTAAATTTTGAAAATGTGATGTTAAAAATGTAATTTATAAATAAAATTAATGAACTATTTGATTTTTTATACTTAATATACATAAATATTTCTCACAATGATGAATTCAACCATAACCACTTACATGTCATTTCAACACAGATGCTGAAGATCGTCTTAAATCGTCCAGTATATTCTTGTATGGCAACCTACATGTTGAGCGTCACATCTACCATTACGATACGCAATAAGTAATATTTTACTATTCATATGTAGGTCTTAGATTAATATATTTACGATAAAAAACTACATGGATCAAAAGGGACATCCTTCTATTGTAATTTTGAAACTTCTTGTTTTAGGATTTTTTTCTATATCGAAGGAATACCACCAAAAACGGCCTTTATTTTCCATGTCTTCCAAAATTAAACAAATCAAGTCATCTTTTCGACATGCACCGAAGATATCAAATATCAAATGGGCCTTTTCACGGATTTTTTGTTATTGCTTTATGTGAGTAGTGTTTTATAAAAAAAACTTGCCGTATTTTTTATTTTTTTTGACACGATTTCTATCGAAAAAAAATAACAAAAGTGCGGAAATAAAAACGCGCTTTTACGTGACGCAACTCACGCAACTCACCTTAGTGACGTCAAAGGAACTACAACCTTGAACATGACACATCGGTGTATTGCAAAGTTGGTTCTCTGCTTTTTGACAGTTGATGTCGAAATTGACTTTGACAGTAGTTTCTTTTTAGTTTGGATTGTTGCGTGTGGAACATGTTTAAAAAGTGCTTGTACCAACATGTACAAATAACATGAATTGTCCAATCAAAATTTTCGTTTACGTTCCACCAGATGAAAATAGACGAAAAGCATGGTTTAAAATAGCCAAAGTTGAGAAGCAGTTGACGAAAACCAGAAACATTTACTGTTGTGAAGATCATTTTGATGTAAGAAAAGTAGTTGTATTTAGAAATTGATGCTAAATTATTGAAATTTTACAGTTAAAAGAAGAATTGGAAAACTGGAAAAATATTGTAACAACAATTGCATCGTTAAAAAAATGGTAGTTCCATTATATTCTATCAACAAATTAACGAAAATAAGATTACTAATGACTTACAGTTTTGTTTTAATATTCCTGACTTCTGCTGATAAATAATCCAAATTTGACATGTAAAACTCGTCCACCATAATAAAGTCAACTTTCGGCAGAATTTCTGTATTTCCTTTAGAAAATCCTGGCTCCATTTTCTTCCAATAATGTGCAGAAACAAAGCAAAACACGATTCGTAAATGAACACACAGAACATAACCACAAAACTAACCGTAAACAATGTAAAATGTGTCAGTTGTGGTGTGATGTTAGTAGTATTAGGCGGTCTGACAAATGCTACCAACATGATTCCGGTTTGTGTGACGTCACTCAGCTTCAAGGTCAAATGAGTGTTCAAATTGCCATTGTAAATGTTTATTTTTTTATTAAACAATGGGAGACTTGTATTTCAAACAGAGTTGCACAAGGTGAATATCTATCAGTTATCTTTCAAATAAACATATTTCTTTTGAGATTTAAAGTAGTGAAAAGGCCCATTACCGTAGTTAATAACCACTTCTCATCTGGTGTTTCAAGTATAAATTTGGAAAATTGGTCTGCAGTTAATACTTTACTACTGGACATTTTCGGTGTGTAACCAACATATTCCTGTTTGAGAAATGCAGCAGTTTTGGCAAATTACTAACATTTACATTTTGTTTTACTGCCAAACAATTTTTTAACATTGAAAATCGACTCTCATGGATTTGGCTTTTCGGACAAATAAACGAAAAAGAGTATCTTTTTTTGTTAGCGCCGCTTGAAAAATAGATGGTACTCATTTTCCATAGGACTTCCTGGGAAGTAATTAAGTACATAATTGTGCCACTTCAAGTGATATTTCTTCTTCTGGAGAAATCATTTTTAAAAATATTTTGATTAAAGTATTCTAAAATTGTCAAAATACAACCGCATTGCTAAGGAAACTAAACAATCATTGTTTGGGGTTGTTAATAAACTTTAAGTAGCATATATTATTACGACTGGCAAGTAGGCAGGTAATATCATTAGCACAGAGAAACATTTTTCCTGTACGGGCGCACGGGAAAATCCCATTTTCTGTGCGCTATATATAATGAAAATGCTTTCCTTGGAATGAAAAACATTTTTACAGAAATCTTACTTTAAGAATCGGTACAGAAATTAAAATGGCGAGTGGACGAATTTGCAGAGGAATTTAGATAGCGTTTTCCCGAATTTTAAAATCATTATGGATATTACCACTAGGATGGTGACAAATATCCGAGCATCTGGCACTATTTGAAGGGAAAAAATGTTCTGAAAGACCAGAAGTAAGAAAACAAAGGGAAGCGGTCGACAATGTTAGAGGTGTGTTGAAAAACGATCCTTTTAAATTTTGAGGAGGTCGAGCCAATAGACGAATTTGTCTTGTGGTCCCTGCATTCGAAACAAAAATAACAGTATTAAAAATACATAGATTTAAGCCACATGGCTATTATTAATGTTGAAGATTTTTAACATCAGTACTGGTGCAATTGACGATTTCCTTATTGAACAGAAAGTGTATTGCTGTCAAAGGTATAATGTGTACATTTCTATACTATATTTTTCACATGTTCCACTTTACATGCAACATGTGTAGAAAAATCCAAGGATCGTCACAATTGTTGCCGAGAACTCTTACTCACGCTGTTTTACATTGTTTGTAACTAAATAAAAAACTGGCAGGATACAGATAGTACAGTAAGAGGGTAAGAGTGAATAGAATGAGTGGACACGGGCAGGACACATGAATGAGATCTATTAATCTTACGAAGGGTCGATATGCGGTGACATTTCACAGTCCATTAGACATATGTGACCTACGAACACTCTGATATAACATGAATATGTGGATCAGATGATTAAAAATTAAATAATGAATCGTGTGTCAACTATATAAATGATATTAATTAAATATGAGTTGGATAAATGACACTCTTTTGTAAAAAATTAGTTAAAAATACATATTTTCACTGATTTCATCAGCTTTCATACGCATAAAAACCACAATATAAAATAACGCAATTTCGTAGCTAAAAGGATTTATTTCTAAAGACAAACAAAACCAAAAAGGAGCATTTTATAATTATAATGACTAATAGTTGTAACATTTACAAAAACCGTCGAAATACGCTTATCTAATCTTCAGGTAGCACATAATTACCCCTGTCTTCAAATTCAAATTCAAATTCATTTATTTCGTTTAAGGACAACAACTTGTATAACAATAGTCAGTAGGTAAAAACAGAAACAATAAAATCTAAAAGACAAAAGAACAATAAATACTACTTAATCTAAGCAAAAAACTCAGATAAGGAATAAAAACATTTATCAACTAAAAATAATTTCAATTTTTTCTTAAACTTGTATAAATTAGTATCATTTTTTAAATTATCAGGCAAATTATTAAAAATTTTCAGTCCTAAATAATTTGGTGATTTGTTTGTGACTAATAGTTTAGAAAAAGGTACACGAATATCATTTCTATGCCTAGTATTTACGATATGTATGTCTTTATTAAGATAGAACTTATGTATATTTTTAAAAACGTATGTACACATTTCAAATACAAATAAAGATGTTAATGTAAGAAGTTTAAATTCTGGAAAGATGTTTCTGCAAGTGTGTGTACTAGGCAAACTCGTCATATTGCGCAGAATACGTTTTTGTGATGTAAAAACAGTATGTGATAGTGTGGAGTCACCCCAGAAACAGACACCGTATCGTAGTCGCTACTCTACCTGTGCTTAATGTAAACTTATTAATTGTTGTTTCGTTAAAATTTCTTTCATATTTTTAAATAAAAAATTTATTGAATTCAAAATAGAAACCAGAAGATTGCAGTGAACTTTCCAATTGAGACATTTGTGTAAATGAATTCCTAAAAAACTAACACTATCTGCATCAGCACTATCAAGAACAGTATTATTAATATTTACTACTACATTATCACACTTTTTCTGTCTATTATGAAATCTGATCATTTGTGTTTTATCAGCATTGAAATATAAATAGTTCTGATTAAACCAGTTACACACATTTTCCAAAGTTTTATTAATATCATTACTCAGTCTGTCGGACGATTTGTTCGAAATAATTAAAGACAAATCGTCAGCATACATAGTAAAGGAAGTTTTACCTAACACTGATTCAAGTGAGTTGACATATAAAATAAAAAGTACAGGGCCAAGAACTGAACCTTGCGGTACACCTATTTCAACAAGGCAAGAGTTAGAATTTATCTTCTTCACGGAATCACGACTAGTATATTGCAAAGAAACATATTGCTTAAGCAGTTTAAGAAAAGAAAGGAGTCAGTTCAACGGATGACCACATATGCCATAATCGTAAAGTTTATCGAGTAAAATATTATGATTTACGCAGTCAAATGCCCTACTGAGGTGACAAAGACCCCAACAGGACATTCGCCTGCGTCAATACACCTAATGACTTCACTAAAAAAAGAATTTGTGGCAGTAATGGTGGACATTCCCAGAACGAAAACCGTGCTGGTTATCAGATAAAATGTTAAATTTATTTAAGAATATTGTCAATCGATCTAAATAAGCATACTTGAAAACTTTAGAAAAGCCAGACGGGACAGTAACCGGTCTATAATTTTCTAAAAACATTGGATCTTTTTTTTTAAATTGGTACCACTTTTCCTTCCTTTAATAAATCGGGAAAAATACCATTTAAAAAAAGACAAATTCACTAGGTATGTTATTGGTCCTATTATTAATTTCAACACATGTTTAATTAAAAATATTGGAACATCATCTAGTCCTGCAGACCTTTTATTTTTCAGTTTATTTTTTAATAAACTTAACAGTTCATCTTCAGTGAAAGGTTCTAGGAAAAAGTATGATTTACTTTTATCTTATTTGGAATTACAATATCAAGAGTAGATATTTTGTCAACGAAACTCTTTGGGGCATCAATAAAAAAAGAATTAAAAGTTGAAGCAACTTCTTTGGGATTTTCTATTATTCTTTCATTATTTTTTATTATTATATTATTTTTGATTTTCTGTTTATTAGAAATTTCCGCTACGACTTTCCAGGCTGCGCGTGCTGGATTTTCTGAACTAAAATTTTATTTTGATAATATTCTTTTTTTGTTGTTCTGATTAAGGAAGTGTGTCTATTTTTTTGCTATTTTATACGCAGGAATCAGATCAGGATGAATTTGCTTTAATCGAAAAAGTCCTTTAAGATCTGAGCTAGATTGTTTAATTAAATCATTTACCCATGTTTTTCCCTTGGTTATTCACATTATGTCTACATTCAGGGAAAATTACGTTAAAATGATACTGAAATATATCCTTAAAATAATGAAATCCTTCATGTATGTCAATTAGGCCGTACAAATAGTGCCAGTTTACATTATTTAAAGAATTTTCAAATTGGGTTATACTATTTTCATTAAAGTTTCTCCTGATGTAACTTTTATTGTGAACAACTGAGCTATAATTATCTACTTCTAATAATACTGTTCTATGATCTGAAATAACATTATCAAGTACGCAACACACTCCTTCATTACCAAAATTTATAAAAATGTTATCAATTAAAGTGCACGTAGTGCCCGTTACTCGGGTCGGCTACTCTACCATCGGTATTAGATTAAAACAAGATAAAATTGTACACAAACATTTAAAATCACTATTATTATACATATCGAAGTTAAAATCGCCACAAACTATAATATTTAGATTAGGCTTAAACAAAATATTTAAAATGTCTGTAATTTTATGAAAAAATAAAGCTACATCTCCCGAAGGAGCTCTATAGCAGTTGATAATAATTGTACTTTTATTGTTTCGTTTCAAGGATATGGCACAATATTCAAAATGTTGTTCAACACATGAAACTGCTACATTAATTTTTTTGTATCCAAATTATTTTTGGACTATATTCTACTCCTCCACATTTTTTTGAAGGTCTGCAATAAGCACTAGTTAATTTGTAATTATCAGTATATACCCTGTCAACTATTTCCGATTTAACTTCGATTTCTACTAAACATAAAATATCCAAATCTGGGTAACTACAAATATCTTCATGTAATAAATTTATCTTATCTACACTTAAAGTATTTACATTTAACAGAAGAATGTTGGGGTTAAACACTAATTTATTACCGGCGCTTCCTTTTTTGCGAATGTATAAAAAACGACTTATGCAGGCACCATAAGGCCATAACCGTGGATTCATAGCTGCTTTAAAATACTCATCTGATACTGACACTTTAAATGAGGCGTAGAGCTGTGGATGTTTCGGTGTAATAGCTTCATATTTTACTTCAGGAAACTGAGACTTCAGCATTTCAACCAGCTCGGCCGAGGTTGTATTCGGATCCACCCCGGTATACATGTAGATCTGTTAGTCGAGGTACTCCTTTTATCACCAATGAATCCTTATTATTTCCTATTACTATTAACTGGCGCTTTTTACTTTTATTTTTTACTACTTGCACCCATTCCTCGTTATTTTTTACAGATGAATGAGATTGTACATTAATTTTGTCGTCATTTAAATTAATATATTTACTGCATATAACTTGACTCTCAGCTTGTAAAAAGAGCCACAGAAACGTCCTTTTCCGTCACCTTGCAGACCTTATTGGAGGAGCCATTGATATTATTTTTATTCAATAAAGTTTCTCCCCCTGTCCTGTTATTTCTTGAGATAGCTTGTGTACTTTTTTTATTCTAAGCAGACCGACTGGGTTTTTGATGATTTTCTTGTGAAGATATTTGCTGTACTTTCTGCACACTGGAATTATTGTTTTTACTATCTAAATTGTTCATTAACTCAATTTGTTTATTTAATATTTGAATTTTGTCATTTAGTTCACGGATAATAATGTCTTTTTGGTTAATAACATAATTAAAAATATGAATATCCACTTTCTTGTCCTTACCGGAAATATCACTAATGGCATCAAAGAATGCCGCGTCATTTTCATAGTTTGTTAAATCATTATCACAGCAAACTGAGCACATTACAGTATTATCGTCCACGAATTTCACATTCAATTTATTTGCACAACTTATGTGAAAGGTTGCATCACAGTTTACACATTTTAAACCGTTAACTGGTTTTACTTTACATCTTTTACAAACAGAGCTCACAACACTAACTGCTGTTGGCGTCGCCATCGCGACTCATAGCTTCTAAACGACATACATGTTTTTGCAAATGTACCAAAATGATTATTTTATCACCACAATTATTGATATCTATACCTAAATATTTAACATGTCCAGCCTCATCAATTTTCATTTGTTTATTTATTTCAGTTTGAATTTCCAAGGGATCAAGTTTAGATAAGTTTGATGCGATGTAAAGGAAAGATACATAATTACGCTACAGTAAGCAACAAGCAAATTTATTATATTAAACCAATTTTTTTTGATTTAAAAATCTACTTGGACTAATTGTTTTAATTTACTTTAAGTTTCTGCACTCTGCATAATTATTGTCATTCGCAAAACTAAGTATCATTCTTTTGCAAGGTAAATTTAATGAATCATTTATATACAAATTTTACAAGATAGGTCCCAAAACTGTACCTTGGGGAACCTCATACTCGAAATAAATCTTTGTTGACTTATCGAATTATGAATCTGCAAATATTGTTCCCCGTTTGAAAAGTAGTTTTTCATTAATTTAAATGCATTACCGCGAAATCAAGAATATCTCACTATGCCGAAAGCTTTTTCTAGGTCAACAAATATGCAGGTGGTGGGTGTACTATTCTCTCGACTTTCATGTATTTTCTAGGTAACATTTGCTATGGCATCTTGTGTAGAGTGACCTTCTTGAAAACTGAATTGCATTTTAGATACAATTTTGTATTTCGTTGTAAATTTATTAATTAATGAAATCCAACACAATAAATAATACTTTGTTGGTCTCTTCTTTTTTAACTAAAAATTCTTTTGTCTTTTTGCATAAATATTTTTATGTTATTTACAAAATTATGTAAGCTATTTTACTAAGGACTTCTCATTTAGTGTGACCGAGGATAAACTCGAACTGACCCCGAAACTAATTACGCGAAAATATATTTTGTGATAATATAGTAAGATGTCTTTTGCAGGGTAATCTATTTAAAATGACTTCTCACATAACAGTAGAGAATTTATAAAATATGTCTATTATTATTCATTAATGGAGAAAAAATATTGTAGAAATATACATATTGATAAATATAACAAAACAAATTGAACTAAATTATCCACATAGCATTTCCCATATTTTTTTTTACTGAAAATAAAATTGAACGATAAGCAAATATAATTTCCTGCAGTAACTACCTACAAGATTATATTTTTTGTTACAGGTCGTTAATAGCGAGGAAGATATAAAACTGCTCAAGATTCCAGGAGCATCCCGGAGTAAAAATGAAAAAAGCACTGGGAGACTACGCTAAAAAATACGTTTTTTACGTGAACATCTTATTAATCCGTAAAGCATACGGGGATAGTGATATTTAAGATCGTACGTGGAATAAAAGAAACATTAATTAATGTGATAATCGGAATTATAATAGAGTTTTATAAGTGGAGATTAGGTCAATGAGGCATAAAGGTTACTTTGATAATTAAATATAAACCACACACATTAAACATTGAAATGTTTCTGTTTTTTAATCATTACTGAATGATTGCAGATATTATAAATTAAATTTCGTTAACACTGGGAACAATGGGAATGCACAAATTCAATAACATCATGCTATGAAGAATATGAGGACCTCCTTAGATATTTTGAAAACATGTTCGCAATATAACTTTACCTATTTATACATACCCTCTCCAAAGAGTTGTAATTGAACAGAACAGAATTTGGTAAGATAAAAGGGAATTACTGACTTTAAGTCGATAAATGCCTTTCATCTTAAAACATTTATTAAGGAAAAAAAAACTATTTTGTAGTGAATAACAAGAATTAAGTAACGATTAATTGCTGTAACTTTGCCAATACGCATTTTTTGAAAAAATGCACATGTGGGCGCCATTTATAATTTGTTCGCAGTGGTGTTTGAGATACATCATCATTTCCTCAAAGCAACTTAGACACATTGAAATATGTTGCGATACACGCATCGACTTCCAGGTTTCATAATGTAAGGTACAGTGTGTGTAAACTGGCATCGTCGTATCGGGTGTACGTGCACACACACAGCGGAACCGAGCGGGACTGAGCGTGGCGGAAAAAGGCGGGAAACACAATTCTGATTATCTTAATGTGTGTGTTCACACCGGAAGCGGGACTGAGCGGAACTGAGCGGGACTGGAGCGGAACTGAGCGGGTCGTTGGGAGTACCGAACCAGCAAAGCGCTCGAAGACAAATTAGTTTGTCATTGAGTAGTCAATCTAGCTGAAATTGGAAATATTAATTATTGAAATATTTTTGCGAACCCCTATATGAGTTCGGAGAAGTTCATTGCTCCATAACAGTAATTTAATTTCAAAACTGTGGCAGGAAATAGCAAATTCTTGAGAAGTAACCTGTATATTTACTTAAATAAAGATTTATTTACAAAATATTATCTTGAAAATGGTACGGCTCCTTAACTGTTAAAATATAATATAAAATTATTTCTTATATCTAGTTTATTTTGTTGAGTTATTATTTTTGGCAGCACCTCTCTTTGTCAATTATTTATTACATGATGCCAAAGAGACGTTTGTTTATTAAAGAATCGTTCAATAACGACAAGGAGCAAATACTTGGTAGATGGGCTGAACACTTTATGGAACTCTTATGTAAAGACAACATAGACCAAGACAACGTTCCCCTAAATGAAGACTACGAAGAAATTAAACCGCCCAGCCTGCATGAAGTAAAGGAAGCTATCAAAAGAGAATAACCAAGAGAAGCGACCAAATACTGTCAGAACTTTTTAAAAAACGGTGGACAAAACCTGACTATTAATACACAAAATTATTGGTAGAGTATGGGCAGAGGAGTATATCGACGCTTAAGAAACAATACCTCGTATCTCCATTTTTGTCAAAACTCGGTTTAGAATTTTAAATTAATGTCCACTCCTATGTCTAACAGTTCCCAATATCTTGTATCTCCAAGATTAATATTGATACCAAAAACTCTACTTAAAAAATACCTCGTATAACATAAAATAACTCGTATCTCCATGACCTCCATGATAAAAATAACATGTAGGTTTCATATCTATTAATAAGAAAACTTAGTTTTTTTTCGTATCCTCGTAAAACGTTAATTTGGTGATAAGAGGTATTGTTTCTTAAGCGTCGATATGGCAAACCCCACTACATAAAAAAAGGGATCAACTCGACTGTGGAAATCACAGAGGAATCGAACTCCTTAACACCATACATAAGTTATTCTCAAATATCCTGTACAACCGACTGAGCTACCATACAGAAACGCTACTAAAGGAATATTATAGTGGTTTCAGACCAGCACGATCGACGGTAAGCCAAATCTTCATCTTACGACAGATATTGGAAAAGGCGCAGGAATTTAACATCTACACATTCCACTTGTTCATAGATTTTAAGATGATAGTATCCTAAGCAACAAACTCTACGAGTCAATGAATGGCTTCCAAATACTCAGCAAACTAATTCGACTAGTCAAAATAACAATGTCAAAAGTCATCTGCAAAGTAAGAAACGAAAATGATACAATGGATTAATATGAACAAGACTAAACTCATGACTTCCATATCTGGGAATATGGCTCGAAACATAGGCCAGAACGTAAATATGAGAGAAATCAACGTAGAAGTTGTACAACACTTTACTTACCTAGGTTTCTTGGTAAACGCTGAAAATATGGTATCAGATGAAATAAAAAAAGAATCATTTTAGCCAATAAATGCTACTCTGACATGTTAGAAGTCGCAGGTTGTCTTGGGAAACTAAAACCCTAATATACAAAACTCTAATCGTCCCAGTTCTTACACAGTGAAAAATGGCCCAAATAAACTTTTTATTTGACACTTTTTTATTAATAGGAAATATTTTCTTTTGAGTAATAATGAAGTCCACTAATAATGCCAAATAAAAACTTTCATTTAACACAAGTTTTCTAGTACAAATAACAGTGATATGATTAAAAAAGATGTATTAATGGTTAAGATATGATTATTATTAATGACAATATACATTTCTATTTATTCCATTTTATTAATTACTAATAACGGAGGTTGTGTGGGATTAATATATTGATTTGTAAAGTAAATATTCACTATCTAATTGCTAAATTGCTAGTTTATTAGTATTCAAAACTGATATTCGTGTGGTTACGTCCAACTATTTAGTACTTGGTGAGGAGTGCGCGTCGGTCCTCGACTCCTCATTTAACTCCGATGCTCAGTGCAGTGTTGTGTTGTACGGCGTAGTCAGAATAAAAACCTTAGTTTATGATTGTAGTCTTCTTGTGCAGTGCGCGATTAAATTATAAATACAGTGTATGCCTGTTTAGAATTTAGATTATATGTCATTAAATAATTTCTATTGAAATAGTTATTATTAAAAATACATAATATTGTCAAGTACAGGGTTATCCATGAAAAGGCCCACCCCTATATTTCGTTTATTTTTCGAGATAGAAAAAAATATTTCAAATAAAAAGTTGTAGAGAATCAAATGAGTTCTCTTAAAACCCCTGTAAAGAATATACAGGTTGTCTCATAAAAGCGGGACAAACCAAACTTGCATCTTCATAAATGGAATACTCTATATTTTTTTTTACATTTTTGAAATCTGTACTTTTTTGTGATTTCAAATAGATGTATATTGTATCTTATATTTTACTGTTTTTTATTGCAAATTTTATACCACTAGTATCTGCATGATTATCAAGTTAGCCATGAATGAAAAACCATTAATTTGACACGTATACCTTATAGAATAATTTGATGTCAAAAAGTAAACTACGTAATAATTGTCAACTACTATTATACTTACTATACCGATTAAAATGTTACTTGTTGAAGTGTTCTTGTTATTTTTTTATAAATTGTGACAACATACTATATCGCTTTGACAAAGTAAATATTTTCACAAATATGACACACAAAACCACACAGTTTGCTTTTTAAATTTATTAAATAATTATTCTGTAAGGCATAAGTGCCAAATTAATTGTTTTTCATTCATGGTTAATTTGATAAGCATTTAGATGCTGGTAGTATAAAATTTGCAATAAATAAAAAACAGTAAATGATAAGGTGCAACATATACATATTTTTGCAATCATAGAAAAAACAAATTTCAAAAATGTAAAAAATATATGGTATTCCATTTAAAAAAATGCAAGTTTGGTTTATCCCGCTGTTATGAAACAAGCTGTATATTTTTTGTAGGGGTTCCAAAAGAGATCATTTGATTCACTATAACTTTTATTTGAAAAATTTTTTCTAACTTGAAAAATAAACAAAATATAGGGGTAAGCCTTTTCATTGGATAACCCTGTACACAGAATCGCACTGATGTATCAAGATTATAGGTTATAGTAATGTATGAATTTATGGTTTTAAAGAGAATTTTTAAGTTGTGATGTTTTTCTATGCACTTACCTAGAGTATTTTTGGATTTTGAAATTTTTTTGTTTTTCTAATGTATAAAATGATTTTTATATTTAAAAATAAATATTTTTTATTAAATGCTGTTTTTATTTACTACAAATATATCCTGTTTTACTAAAAAGAATTTTTTGAAAAATAATATTTTTCTTCTAAATAAACAATATGTTTACAATAAATAATAAATCTACTTGTTATAACTAACAAATATAATAAATAGTAAACATTAAAAAAATAGTACCAATATTTCTATATAATTGCTGCTAATAAATTGGGCGTTAGTGGCTGCTATCCAATAACATTAGTTACGAAAACGCAGTATTTTTAGTGTTATTGATTTACTTATTTAGCAACAATAAAAAATTTAGTTATCACAAGTATACATAATCATATTGCTAATAACTTGAATATTAGAAACAAATGTTTAGTTCATTATTCGTTAATATTTTGTTGATTAAACAGCTTATTTGCCAGTAATATCTAATTTTGATCACGCTTTGTATATTTGTACCAAATATACATTATCAGAAACCTGTTTTTATTAACCGCTAATAGATTTAGTTCTTGTCCCATATTTATCTAAATTTTTTATTAAGGAGCCATAAATATATATTTACAGTAACAAAAATTTTTCTCTGTGTATATGTGGGTCAGAGACTTGGACAATAAACAAATCGGACGAAAACCTGCTGTTGATTTTCGAACGAAAAATCCTCCGAAAAATATACGGTACAATTTGGCCAGTGGCGCAGAAGGTATAATTTTGAATTATATGCAAAATATACCGAACTTATCATCAATTGAGATATAGTCACCCACATTAAGATTGGACACCTGAGATGGGCCGGACACATTGCAAGAGCCGATGAAAATTACCCACCAAAAGGATTTTCAACTCAGGACCAGTGGGAACACGTCCCAGAAGTACACCAAGGTTGAGATGGAAAAGGTGGAGTTGATGAGGGCGCTGCAACCTGGCAACGGTATGCGATGAATAAAGACGAATGGCAGACGAGGATGAAATAAGTCGGGGCCACCCACGGTTCATAAATAAAACGGTTGTCGCATTTAACAAAATTATGGTGGGTGAACACGTCAATGACATCACAAAGTCTTTGTCGCTTTTCATTCGAAGTGTTTTTTGCATTTGTGTTATTTTAAGTTTCTAACATTGGTTTTTTTTTCGATTTCTGAATACTTTACGAATACTTTATAAACAAGGTTAAAAACTTAAAATAACACAAATGCGAAAATAAACACTTCGAGCGAAAAGGGAAAATGCCCCTTGTGATATCATTGATGTTTTCCACCACCATAATTTTATTAAATGCGATAACCGTATTTTTTATGAACCGTGGGGGCCACCTAGGTCTGTAGTACTATAGATGATGATGATGATTTTTCAATAAAAATAGTAGTGTTGTTGTGTCCATATCGTGACTGTTCGTCGACTTGACAGAAAACAACTGACAAATTCGTTTTGTATAACGCGTTACATATGCACACATATCAGTAATGCTCGGTCTCACTACGATACGCGCTGGACTGACTCGCCCGCTTCCGCTATGTGTGTGCACTTACACTAATGTGGGGCGAACTGAAATTGACGCAAGTTTCATGAAACCTAGAAGTCGATGCATGCTTTACAACATGATTTACTGTGTGTAGACCTCTTTAAATGATAACCCATATTTTTTCCAATTTTCTGATGCAATATTTAGTCCTCTTGCAGTGGTATAAACTTTTGTATACGTTAGAGAAGAATAGTGTTCAGAAAAAATTAAAAGCCGTTTTATGTATTTTATTAAAATTCTACGAAAAATACAGAAATTTTGAGTGCACGCGTTGTTGGTCATTTTTATTAACGGAATTGTAAAATATTCTGGTTTGCGGAATGAGCATGAAGAAGTGTCAGAAAACGTTTGGTTTCAACAGCATGACTATGGAATAGTCAAAGGATACTTAAATATTGTATTTCCTGGTAGTTGGAATATAGATGCCATTGAATTGCGTGCGCATTCCTCAGAGCTCACTTCTCTTGCTTTAAAAATAAAATGTATAAGGACAGACCCAATAATCTTTCAGAATTAAAATAGTAAGTAAAGTTCGGATATTGGCGACTCATGCATGACGTCAAAAACAGGGTCAGTGTAAGGGAATGTTTATTATTAATTTATAAACCAATTAAAACCAAATATTTTTAAACTATTACTGCTAATTAATATCTTTCAGTAGCTTCCCTTGTAGCGTAGAGGTTCTGAAAATGACTAGTAGAGCTGGTAAAGTGAAAGTATATTGGCACTAGCAGTTTACACTAATATTTTGTTTCGCTGTCCCTCACACTTATTTACAGTTATCACTGCGATTCTATCTCGACAAATGTTATTGGCTCATTTTTAGAATAAGGGAATATTCATAAAACGCCATATTTATGTGAGGCCCTAAACAATCCACTTCTTTACGCTGTAGTAGATCTACTATTCGATGACCAGTGACAAAACTAGGATTATTGTGTAAAACATTTTTTAGTTTTTTGTCTCCGTGTTCAGCGATATCTTTAGATAATTGATACATATATTATCGAAGATGAAATACTGCATTCATCGCATCGATTATAGTAAATTCTCCTGTTTTTGGTCGACGTTAAAGTTGCTCTGTGGTGAGAGGGACTCGTAAAAGCTTGAGTGTATAAATTCTAAATCTTTTTTGGACACTCGGTCCGACAATAGTTTCTTGAGCATTTTTTGCAATAGCAACTGCTCCTTTAACATCCACTATGACTCTTTTTATATAGTTAAAATTTCTGCAATAATACGATCTTGCGGCAACCAAGCGCCCCATCTTGTCAGTATAGCCTGTAGAGGTAGTGGCGTATTGGGAAGAAATTAGTGAAAAATCATATACATATGTATGTATACGCAGCGCAGCACCTGCGGGGTAGTATTAAAAATAATTGTTGGAAAATTTTTTTGGGTAAGGGTCCTTATTTTGAGAAAAAACTACTTTTTTAACTTGCAAGTTAAAAAAAGTAGTTTTTCTCAAAATAAGGACCCTTACCCAAAAAAATTTTCCAACAATTAATAAGTCGGTCTAAAAACTTTTCTATTACATTAAAAATAATGGCTTCAGAATTAACGGAAGTCATTGATTACAAAACATTCTGGTTGCAAGAGTAATACAAATGCCAATTCACAGTTTGCGTTTTTATGGGATATTCGAATGTTTATTCAACTACACAATTCGCAAACAGTTTTATATTATTAAGCAATTATGATTCATAATCGAACCAATCCTTTTAAATACATAGAAAGGTTTTTAAATTACATGATTAATGAAAATATATAAACGAATTAGTTTTTATATGGTTATATAAAAATGTATGCAATGTAAACACATCCACGTGACATAAACTTCCACTTCTTATCCAAGTTCATATATATAGCACTAGAATGACTCACCGATATCCAAACTATGTAATGGGTAAGGGATGAAATTACACAAACACCCGAAAATTTTCTGATAAATTCTGCAAGGAATTTTATAAACATTATTGGTTATTGTCAGGTAGTGAACAGTGAACATTTGCGATAAGCAAGATATTTTTTATTTTTCTACTCAGTTTGTCTAAAATGTTTTAATTTCCATTTTGTTAGTTCTTACTTTTATTTAATTTAATTTAGTTCTTGTAATGCATTTTTCGCAGAAAAATGATTCTTAATTTTTAAGATTTAAGATGTTTTCTATCTACCATATACAAAGTTATGTACCGCTGAAAAAGAGGATTAAAGGCTACTAGCAAAGATTAAGCGATCGAGCATCGCATACCTAAATGAGGTTTTAATAAAAATATTTTATATTATAAACTGAATTTATAATATTGGGACTTAATTTACTACTCTTAATTTATTATAGAGACATGAAACAAATGTATCGATTATATTCACAAGAGAACACAGGAATTGAACTTGGCACCGATTACCAATATTTTTTCTTGGAAATGATGTCAAAGTAAAGGTAAAAAGAATAAATCGGACCTGTTTCAGTAATTAACATACCTACAAAATTTAAAAACGAACAGTATCTTAAAATATGTATACTTATACTAATTCATATCCCACTACCAATTTATGCATTTTAACAAATACAAAATGGCAAATTTACTTTTAAAAACTTAAATTATGAAAAATTAATGGCGAAGAATCTAGTTAATAAAAAAGCTTTAATTTTCGGCAAACATGAATACGAAATTTTTTCATCACATGTTTTAATCATATTTTTGAAAATTTACTTTACCTTAAGCACTATCACGTAACACAGATAGTCGTAAATTTGAAGAGTTAAAGAACCAAGTCCAAAGAGATCACGTATGCTGTTGGAGATACTCAATTCCATTCAGTCTTTATTAATATTTCAATTTATTTACATCTCTATGTCATAACCGAACCAAGTACTAAATCACGAATATCAGTGATGCAAAATGTCGGTCGTTAAAGATTAACAAAAAATATTAAATTTTTTGATGAAGAAAAGAAACGGAAAAACTTGATATCAACGCTGGGGGACACTTTTAAAAATAGAAATATACCTTAGTCATTTACTGCAAATTCAAGAAAGGAGTATTCGGAATACGTTAACAATTTCTATCACATAGTTCTTGCAATCTTTTATATGATAGTCCAGATACTGAAGTGAAAAAAGTAAATTACAGAAAGACTACATAAGCCAGATAGGCAGTTGAACCGAAATGTTTTACTTTTAGACCAGTAGTAAATCATATATAATTTAACAACTATTGTCAAATAGCTACATATTTAAGCATATATTATTCTGATATAATGCACAAATAAATTAGATATAGAATTAACTAATTAATAGCAGATGCCACATCTCTCGAGAACTGTCGTCATGTACTATTTGTCAGCCAAGACATGGTCTTTCATTTTCCAAAATATTTCTATATTTATTGATAAAATTAAGCGTTCAGCATTTTAAAAAGATGAGATGAAGAAATTGGGCTCACTTTAAATGTAACAGATTATTTTCATCTTTAATAGAATTGGCTATTTTTTATGTTTGAACGCTTATTTACTAAGAATAGATCTATATAATTTAAAAACAAATTAAGTTCCTCTTCTTAATAAAAGCTAAAATATAGAGTGGAATGAAAAATAATATTAATTGAAAATTTTTTGCTAATTACTATTTACTAACTTTTACAAATCTTATCACAGATAAGTATAACATATACCTTTTTAAACAATTATTTTCCCGTCTATTTGCCAAAACGCTGAAACTTGGATTACAAAAAAGATAATATGCACATTATGTTCAGTACTACTGACTCAATAATGTTATTTTTAATTTCAACTATTCTGTCTAGTAAAGCCAAAAATAAAACACAAGGTACTCACCAGTTGACACTCACTTTAAAAAACTTTAAAATATCTACCGACACGTGTTTCTGCTTGCATTGCGTCATCAGGGTAGCCAGCACATTTAAAGAATCCAAAGTAAGGAAACTTGTAAACCTTAATGTAATAAACATTAATGGCCTCAGAGAACAGAATAATTGAAATTATATAGTGGAAATACCCCTTAGGGTCGAATGAAATAATTTAAAAACAGATTAATCCAAGTTTCAGCGTTTTGGCAAATAGCCGGGAAAATAATTGTTTAAAAAGATATATGTTATACTTATCTGTGATAAGATTTTGTAAAAGTTAGTAAACAATAATTAGCAAAAAATTTTCAGTTAATATTATTTTTCATTCCACTCTAGATCTATATATTATGACAGAGGCGACATGAGTTGTGAATTGCGGTTACCTTATAAACTTTCTTGAGATATAAGAGGAAAGTATATTTACACCCGGAATATAATCCATTATGATCAACATCATGAAAGGAAAAAAATTACAATTAAAATTATGTTTACTTAATTAACCTCTAATATTTCCAAGGAAGAACTGCACAAGAAATACAAGATTTTCAAAATTAGACAGATGTTCGGTGAAACTATATTAAATTACCAAATAAAAAAATAATATAAAAACTAACAAATATACCATTATATAATACGAGACATTATGATCAATTAACAGTTCCAAGAGCGAATAAAAAAATAGGTACAAAAGGTTTATCTGCCTGTCACCAAGATTGTACAACTTAGCTATTAGGGACATAAAGATAAATGTGGTTACTTTTAAATCGTACAAAAAAAATTGTAAAGCATTGGATATCGAATTGTTCAGAAATAACTAGAGAGGCTTATTGAAATGGGACAAACTACTTAACATTATAAAACTCCAATAAATTCAAGCAAAATACAGAATTAACTATTTATTCTTCTAGATCTTAAATTACCCCAAATAATGTGCGAAATATTATACAAATTAATAATAAAATAAAAATATTGTACTAACGCTCACACTCAAGTTTGGTTTACAGACTTAAGTGAGGTTTAATCTAATATTTATTTATTATAATTCATTATTGTTATAAAATATTACGTCACGATTAGAGGCTGTCTAACATAACGTTTCTACAGATCATATGAACATACCTTGCAAAAATCGGCTTCATGTGAATTCGTTCCAAGTGATGCCAATTTTTGCCGTTCATTTCCTGGATTATTACTAGTATATAAATATTGCTTAAAGTCTATTCACATAAGCTTTGTAGTGTTAGCCAGGATAGGGAACATAATGTGCGCAGATGATTGGTGCAGACGGCAGGCAGATATACACAAGTGCAAAAGTTCCGATAGCGGTTAATTCAATTTTCATTGTTTATTTTATTTCATAGGCATTGGACGTTTGTTTGTTATATAATTTTACTTTTTACAATAATTTAACTTATGTGTTGTGTAATGTTTATATTAAATTATTTACCTTTATTGATATTGCTTATTGGCTGATTTTATAATAATAATCGGTAAGGTATTTGATGTTTTAATGATTTACTGTTTTTTAAATTGTTTTTTATTATACAAGACGATTTAGTTTTAATAGCGAAAAATTTTAACAATCGAAATGAGAATTTTTGTAAACTTATTTCATCTTAACTTAGCACATAAAAAATTCTAGCACAGGAACGCGGTATTATATAAATACTTTTTGTGCATTTATAATGCACCGCACGCCTATGCTAGAGAACTACGCAAGACTGACGGTCGACAAAAGGGTCGTTCTGCGAACCCAGGTAAACAGTTTTTATGTGCTCATATGAATGAACGGAGTATAACATGGTGTCTATTTTAATCACTTTTTTACACAGGTTAGTAGTACTAAATGCTCAAAATGCAGCATATTGCTTTATATTCAGATAAAGCTCCCTCGAAGGATCTTCACCTTTGCTCGCGGTGAGGGGGCTTGCGTGCTCTTAATGAACTGAGGGCCATGCCGGCGGTAGCTTAGCTACCGGCAGGGACTCCCATGCCGGACAGGCCGAGG
>JANEYF010005874.1:0-15474 GCA_029963845.1 Rhamnusium bicolor
TTAATGTGTTATTAATCTGTTTCCTTTATCATTTTATCATTAATAAAGGAATTTTATGAGAATTTTTCTGTTTCCTTTATCATGAATAATTACTCATATGGGATCAACCTATCTACGTTACTAATATAAAATAATTATTACTTATCTTATAATAGTACCCTCACAATATATCCTACAAAGCACTGCTAGAATGAATAGGTAACAAAACTAAGTTTGGATCTGAAGTATCACAGCATGTAAGCTAAACTCCGCCTCGGTCGAGTGCCAACAAAAACAACAATCATCGTTCTCCCTTTAATGTAAGCGGTGTAAAAGACGGACGATGTCATACGCGTGTTACCCCCCACGTCCCGTCACCAAGGCAATTTCTTATACTATACCAATGTCAATCGCAATATAATGAAATGCTCCGATACAGAGAATTTTACTCATAAAGGCGTAATAAAAATTAAACTACTAAGATAATCCAATAGAGAGGTGGGATTAATTTACAAATGGTAATAAAATACCTAAATACAAGATACCTAAAGTCGTAATTCTCTCGCTTTATTCAATTTAAAATGAAATAAGTATCATAGAATTCTTGATGATTTATAAAATTTTAATCATACAATGACGTTGCGTGTACCTACTTCGCACTGACGAAGGCAATAACCAGAAACCGGTCTGCAAACGACAACGACTTCAAAAAGATTTTCATCTATTTGGTAAACAATTTTTATAATTTATTAAGAAGTGTGTGTAGTTATTGTATTGTTAATTATCAATTAAATAAAGTAAGAGGATTACGACATTCGGTATTTTGTATTTAGGTTTTACTTGAGCATTTATTACTATTTGTAAAATAATTTTATTTTTGTGAATAACGCACACACGAACCTTCCCAAAGATATTTACTTTCTTAATAATTATAAAATAACGTTGTTAACGTTATAATTTACTACTTTGATTAATAAAAGGCAACATCTTAAATTAAATGGATTATACTGTTATTGAGATAATACAAACAACTGTTAACTGGGTAGACTAAAATAAATCTAAAATGGTAATCGATCTGTTATTTCTGGTAAAACCTTTTTAAAAAGCCTATATCGTTTTGTTCACGTTGAACGGTATAATAGGAGTTAATAATTTTACTTTACCAAATTATTTTATCGATGCGTTTGTATACATGTAGGTCATTTTCATCAATGAAGCATATAAATCACTGGTAAGCAAATGGTTAAATAGAACAACTATTAAAATGTACTCAAACCAATGTAGAGGGTAATTCATTAGAATTTTTTGACACGTGCGGTAAGTAGTAATTAATAATATTTGCTATACAACACAACAACTAGGAAATTTTAAAAAATGTGCGTAAATAAGAACTAAGAATTTTTTTAAAGAAGAAACTATATGACTGTTATGCATAATTTATTTTTTAAAATTTCAAAAAATTTAAATTAACATTTAAAAAATAAAAAAAACATAAAATTTGGGCTTGAACAATTTCGAAGAAAGAAGATTAATTCTAAGTAACAACTGTTTCCCAACTAATATCAAAGCAATTAGCAGTGATCACTGATCAGTAGAGTTGGCAAGTCGTGCGACTATTCAGTGGTGCAACAGCAGGTAGATAGATATCTGGCTGACGGAGAAATCGAAGCGAGCCGCGAGACGTGTCCATTGTTGTATGTCGTAGTGCTTACACGCTAATTTATTCCTCTCTGTTGTATTTTATGTTATTGTATTTTTGATAAGTTTATTTGTTGTATTTTATTGTTGATATTAATTTAATAATAAAATATGCCACACGTGCGCATTGGTAAAAAACGGACATACGCTGACAAAAAATCAAAAAATATAGTAATTCTCGGTGTACCAGAGCACAATGGACCAGTGCAGGAACATATCGGACACGACAGTGCCAAAGTAAATGAAGTACTGCGGAAAATAATACCCGAAAATGAAGTGAACGTATTAGAATTATGCGTCTCGGAAAGGAAGAACAGCACCTCTCTGATGCATATGTAGCTCGAACAATCTTGAGAAATGAAATACGTTAGTTAATAGTGAATGTTCTCAATTAAAAATTTATGATGATAAAATGCTGAAACAGGTAGAGTACATGAAGAGATTGCAAATCGAACTGGAGCAAAGAAACAATTCCGGTGAAGATCTCACCATAAAATATATACACGGTGTCCCAACAATCGTACCAAAAAAACTACCAAAATTAACTCTTAACCGACTCCAAGAACTTACGCTAGAAAATGACAAAAAACTACTAGAATTAACTCTCAACAGACTCCAAGAACTTACCTGCAGCCATCAAAAAAACTGATAGGAAGACTAATATAATTACTAACTTTGCAACCTTCTTCAACATTTAACAACATAACAAAATACACAATAATTCAGGCCGTCTGCTCGATCTTGTTTTCTCGAATCTAAAGTGTGAGATTTTACACGATAATGCGCCACTTGTAAAAGAGGATGTTTTTCACCCCGCTCTTTTCGTTAAAGCAATGCTTCTCTTAAAATGCACAAACTTTACATCCCTAATAATCAGAAAGCCTACAATTTTAGGAAAGCCAATTACCCAACTCTATATAAAGCTATTTCTGAAACCGATTGGTATAATCTACAAATCTTTTCAGATATCAATTTTGCTCTTGAAGAATTGTACAACAAGCTTCATTACATCATAGATTAATACATTCCTCAATACAGAACATATAAAAGGATTTATTCAAAATGGTATACCAGTGAAATAATCAATAACATCAAACAGAAAGACAAATATTTTAACAAAATCAAAAAAACAAAATTCAACTATTATCTCGAACAATATAAACAACTTAGATCTTCAATAAGACAACGAATCGATTTAGCTTATCAACAATATATCTCTAGTATACAGACCTCAATATTCTCTGACCAAAACACTTCTGGTCCTTCATACAATCGAAAAGACAACAAACAAGAATACCTGGAAATATGTCATATAAGGATAAAGAATATGATAATCCACAAAAAATTATAAACGTATTCTTTAGTTCAGTGTATACAGCTACAAGTAGCAGCACGCAAAATAACGATGTGGCCCGATAATACAACAATTTCGAAACTATCAGTATAAAAAAACATTTCTGTCAGAAATAAAGGACGCCATAAAAAAAAATAAAGAATAAAATGACATCTGGTCCGAATCCTATACAATCATTTCTGGTGAAAGACTGCGCTAATGCACTATCCATACCATTATTCATCCTGTTTAACTTTTCCATTAAAACGTCAGTCTTTCCCAACCAATGGAAAGTAGCAAAAGCTTTTCCAATTTTTAAAGCAGGCGATATGGCCTGTGTAAGCAATTATAGACAAATGTCTCTTCTGTGCAATTTTGCAACGATGCTGGAAATTATTTTAGACAATCGAATATATTTGTCCACAAAAGCATATTATTGCCATGTCAGCAGAGATTCATATCTAATAAATCTACTGTTACGAACCTAGTGTCATTCAGTTAAACCGTGGCTAAAGTCATAGACGAACAGGGTCAAGTAGATACTTTGTATACGAACTTTATCAAAGCCTTCGACCTCATTGATCATCAACTACTGCTACAAAAGTTGGAAAAGTTCTGATTTGACCTAAAGCTATTAAACTTTTTCGATCATACCTAACAGAGATAAAGCAATTTGTATTTTACAATGGACATAAATCATCGACATATTTGGCACCATCCGGAGTACCACAAGGCTCCAATCTCGGGCCCTTATTATTTATGTAATTTATAGATGATCTATGTCTTGAACTACAATGCGATTCGCTGATATCTGTAGATGATTTAAAAATTTTCAAGCGCAGAAGTTCCGTAAATAATTGTATAAGTCTTCAAAATGACCTCGACGCAGTCAGCAATTGGTGTATTCTTAACAAAGTTGGCATCAATACCACCAAATGTAACATAGTATCTTACACAAAAAAGATAAATCATATTATCTACAACTACAGAATCAATGGTACTGTCCTAGAATGCAAAAATACAATCAAAGATTTAGGCATATATGTCGATCCTGAACACAGCTTTGCCGAATACAAAACCATTAAGTCTAAAAAAAGTAATCAAAATGCTAGACCTTATCATAAGAAATTGTAAATCATTTGTTAATTCAACATGTCAAAAATTATTATACTACTCTTACGTAAGATCAAAGATCGAGTATGGAAACATAATCTGGAACCCCTATTACCTTATCCACAAAAATACACTAGAACAAGTTCAAAGAAAATTTCTAAAATTTTTATCTTTTAGAGCTACATGTAATTTATCCGAAGAGAGGGGTAGACAATTAGTATCTACTGGCTAGCTTTAATTTTGAGAGTCTGGAATTTCAACGAATCTGTTCTATGCTAATTTTTCTCCATAAACTACTACATAACGAAATTGATTGTCCTCAAATTCTTTCATAAATTAATTTGCTGATTCCTAGAGCGCATTCTCGACAAAATCTCACATTTTACAATATTCGAGCCAACAGCAACGTGATATTAAAATCATTTATATATTGTATGTGTTATAATTTTACAAAATAAGTCAATACTGTGATATAAACACTTGTACACAAAAAGAGCTATTGAAAATGCTAGACAAGCTTTTGAAATATGATCTTAATCTTTAGAACCAAAATCTTTTTTATACTTCTGCCTTTTTATTTTATTTATTTACCTTCTTCAAAATACTCAAATATTACCTTACACGAATTAATTAACTATTGTCATAATATTTACCTGTCTTAATTATTATTACTGTTATTTCCTTCCTTCTCAACTGTATCTGAACTACTTTAATGCCTAGTGAGATTAATGTTCGCTATACGATTTACCATATTATATATCATGTAGATACTTTTACTTTTAATATACTCAGCTTCAAAGTTTGTCCTTTTTTTATAGCAACATTATGAATTCAAGTTTATTACCTTAGTTGATAAGTTTATAGTTTAATATAAGTATAAGATTTAAGTACAATATTTTACGCATATTAGTACGTGGACTGGACCCTCTTAAACCGACATTTTCACTATTACTAGCTAGCAAAAGACTAACTGAATGTACTGGCAAAACAATTACGCGGATGGTGCTGGTGACGTTAGAAAAATTTGATCTGTCAACAAATAAACATTTATTTTAATTTAAATTAAATAATTTTAAATTTAAATTTAAGTTTTATAAAACTATAATTGAATATTTTTATCAAGTGTTGATATTTGTGACCGATGGTGCAGCGACAATGCGTTTGTAGGTCGTTCTCTTCAAGAACACGGTTGTAGGTTGGTACATATTACGTGTAAAGTGAATACTTTACATCTTATGGCAGGAACTATTCGACTAGATTTTCCAGGGGTTGATGCATTAATAGAAAGTACAAAAAAAGTGTTCCTTAAATCCCTTAAAAGTCTTCGCGCATTTCACAGCAAGTATCCCGGTATTCCCGAATCACCACAGCCCATATATGTTGGAGAACATGGTTGAAGGCAGCTTTTTATTATGCTGAATATTTACAACAAATAAAAACTGTGAATACAATCAAATTATACCATAATACCACTGAGTTACTTCTCTTATTGCCAGACCATTATAAATAATGGCTACTATTAATTCGTAAGGTTGGTGTCGTTTTTAATTTCTGTATCTGGGATCTTATTTCTCAAATCTGATGATGTTATGTTCAATACTTAATGTAAAGTATGACAGAAGAATCGATATATGTTATTTTAAATTTACATTTGTCCAGAGGCGCATACTACATTTTATCCTTTAACATATTTTATAGCAATAAATTGATGAGAAGCTTTTTTTAATAAATTAAATGTAATAATTTAAAACCTTAATTCTGGGCAATGACGGATACCTCTTTTACGAATAAGTCTTACATTATTAATGCCTGTAATAACACCAATACATTGTATATAAAGAATCTTGTTTGCAACATTGTATGCACTCCCCATTGAGCCGCCCATTGGTGTTTGTTAATAACTTTAATCCTCTATTAAAACACCATATGGGTGTCCAAATAATAAAATTTAATAATCTGAAAACATGTACTACAGGAAAAAAATCAATAAATAAACAAATATACTTATTAGCTAGTTTATTTAATCCCAACGTGGTAAATGTAATTAACTTTTTATATTTATATACATATATTTTTTTTATTATTTTCAATTTTTCGTAATTCTAATAAATTGTTTTCTAATCTCTGTAGGAGGCGAGTTAGGCAGTCGATGTTGAGAATAATTAAAACTCAATTTTATTCGAGGAACTGTCAGCTCTCTCCCCCCTAAAACAATGTTTTGAATATTCTCAACATAATACGTCAATGACCGTCTTGACAAAATTACAATATTTTTAAATTCGTTGATGAATTTTTAACAGTGAATTTCGCCAGATTCACCGTTTTCAGGAAAAACAGAAAAATATCTTTTCTTATATTATCATCCAATGTTGTCGATATTCATTTCTTTCTGAGTTATCTTCCGTACTACTTTCAAACTTAGCATACATTCTGATGGAGTCAATATCAAGACTTCTGTAAGCCGCGTGGGCATCAATATTTTCAACTTATCTTTAAAACGAAGCATTTTCTCGAAATTTGTTAAGAGATATTAAATAATCCAAAATGAATAGAAAGATAGTTTGGGATTCATTGGCGCAGATACTAAAAAATTGGGGGAGGGTCAGTGTGTACTGGAACCCCTATGTTTTGAATATTTGATAACTAATTTTTTTTTTTTTTTTTTTTCAAATGATGTGACTCTTTAAGTTGAAGAGCTGTACCAAATTTTAAATAAATTTCTTACGAAATACTAGAGTTAATTAAAAAAATTATTAAACTTCAAACTTTGACACTGTATATCAAACATGGGGTCCAAAATGAAAAATGGCATTATGAAGGTCCTATTATTTTTGCTCAAGGAATTAATGGTTGCCGGATTGGCCTCCTTTTTCCGGACACCCTGTATAATTAAATCTGGTACCTACTATAAAACTATTGGTACATGCTTTTATAAGTTAGACATTATTTTATTCTTTAAATCTAAAATATTTTATCTAAAATATGATGACTGCTAAAAATTTTTTGTTCTTTCGTTATTTTTAACAGCCTTACTTATTTCTAATTGTTCTAATAGATCAAGTTTCTTTCCTTTCTTTTCCGAATGGGGTAATTTAACATTATTTAAATCTATAAAATAACTGTTCTCTATGCAATGTGTTTGCATTGTTTACGATGGATTTCTTGTGTTCCTCGATTCGCTTTTTTACGTTTCGTCCAGTTTATCCAATGTATATAGCATCACAGTCACTACATTTTAACTCATATACTCCTGTTTTTTGTAACTTTTTAGTTTTTTCTTTATTATTAACATTTTACATAAATTATTTTTATTTACTGAAATTGTTCTACATCCCAATTTATTAAGTTTATTACTAACTCTATTGTTGATCTTAGGCCTATAATTAATACATTTATATATCTCATAACATTCCTGTGAGGAACCGGCATAAAACTCTTTACGTAACTTTTTCTATTGTTCGTTTATTATTAGATTATCTGTTAGACTTTCTTTATAGCCATCTTTTAATTTGGTATTCTTTGGAAAATTAAACGTTTGACATTCACTTTTATTAGTATGATCACACTCTGTAGCAAATCTTAAACCTATAGATCAAAGAATACTTTTTAAATCGATAATACAACGTTAGGATATAAAACGTGACACAAGCAAGTTAGGAGGATGATGAAGTTAGCAGTAATATTACCTTCTGACTACTCCTATTGGAGGATATTTCATCCGTTTTTAATATTAGTTAATTATATAATAATAAAAAATTGTGCAATGCGTTATAATTGTATATATTTTCACATGCCTTGTGCATGGTAAATGGTAACTGAAAGTTCTTAAATATTTATTACAGGGGAGAAATAAAATAAAATTCTACGCTGTGTTTAACCCGTGAAAATGTCGCCTTTATAGACATATGCATTAAGGGCCATGTTAAAGTGTTATGTATAGGCAACCGGTGTGTCATACAGTAGCACATATGTTGCCTAATAATGTGACGTCACACTAAAAGAGTCTATTGCTTTCACAAAATTCCGCAACGAATAACATATCGACGTAGTATACTATTTAGCAATTTTAAAAGCTAAACTAGCTATTTTAAATTTAACTCAAATATTACAAAAATGTCAGAGATAAGTGGTCGTCATCTGCAACAAATATCACAAATATCAAGAGCAACAAAGTAAGGTAGTTCTGTTTTATGATGTTTTACATTTTTTCCGTCAAAAAGAGATTTTATCAAAATATGCTATTTTTCCTAGATTGATTCACAATATTATAGTTAAAGACAAAAGTAACTTAAGAAATAATTGGGTAAAATTTTTTTTCAGAAATAATGCACAAGAAAACCCTAAATCTCTAAGTCTACACTGAAAAAAAATTATAAGCCAATTAAAATTGAAAGGGCATTAGAAATTTGTGATTATGCGGTTTAACAATGTTAAGGAATTTTCCTCTATTTTTTAAAAATTGAAAAAATTTTCCACAAAAAAAAAACATTAACATTTCCGATAAATGGGAAGGATAGTACCAAGATAGACAAGATCTTCTAATAAACTGAACAATTATGAAATAATCAAAGAATGTATGTAAGTTTTACTAATTTTATAAATAACCATTAAATTCCAAAAAAATATTGTTGTTAACTTCAACGCCTTCAAATTCATACGAGTAATTAAAAAATTTTCAGGTTATAACAGTGAGTTTGATGTCTCACGTATTTTCTGGTTAGAAAAATTCAAAACAATCCAGCTAGCTACGTACATACAACTCTCTGCAATTGCAAGTAGTGGTACTAGTTGAGAAAAGACGAAGGAGAGAAGAGCGTCCGGCCACCCGCGGCTCGCCTGTTTCAACATTCCATCTGATTCTCATATATACAATCACATCAAAAAATCGACAGCAAACTACGATGATTATGTGATATATGCCTCGTGGATACGTGCACGCTATTCCATATGTGCATACTTCATGAAGGAATTCAAATCAGTTCTAGCGGATACATTTCCCTAATCAATAATCTGTTGTTTAATGTATTTTATGAGATTGTGTTTCCTCTGTTGGTATGCAGTTTCTTTTTAAAGATGTTTTCTTTTATATTTCATGTACTAATAATTTGCACCTCAGATACTGTATATGTTTGTATGTTGTAAAAATTCACGTTTGCACATACTTCTCTTAAATAAAAAAATACGTGTTTAATTTTAAAAATACTAGTAAACTTTGTAGTATTTAATAAATTAAAAAAAAATTGCTTGATTGATAAACAAATTTATTTTTTGGTCTTATAGTCCAGAAAAATGTTATATCTTTTCCTAAAATATTGGAACAAGTTTGAACTCTGCTGATTTTTGGCAGAGGTGCTGAGTTTGGCTTCTTTTTTTTATTTAACACGCTTTTATTAGCTTCACCTGTTATGTTTGCTTGCTTGTTTGTTTGTTTGTAACCGACTCTTTGGACTCGATTTTGACCCACTTTAAACGGACAGATTTAATTGAAACTTTGTACACTTACGAAGAACCGGTAACAATACAATAATTTGATAAGTTTATATCATTATCCTGATCAGGATCGCCAATCCTTTCCTCACGTATCCCTGCGTGAAAGCAAAGGCTTAATATGTAAGTAGATTCTGTAATTGTTAATTAGCTCGGTGGTCGAGTGGGTTAAGGCAGTCGACGCGAAACGACATTGGCTATTTATATATTTTAGTCTTATGTAAATATTTATATTTTGTAAGCTGAAATGTAGTAGGCACCTAATTAAGTTTTTACAATGTATTGAATGTGAAATAAATTTTATTAAATTGGAAATTGGAATTGGAATTGGACGCGAAACGACAGACTCCTCCGGCGTGAGTTCGATCCTCACGGCTGAAATAAAAAAATTTTTTTTTTTTTC
The DNA here is from genome assembly GCA_029963845.1 of Rhamnusium bicolor. Taxonomy (NCBI): domain Eukaryota; kingdom Metazoa; phylum Arthropoda; class Insecta; order Coleoptera; family Cerambycidae; genus Rhamnusium; species Rhamnusium bicolor. Next base: position 10,014 of record JANEYF010005874.1, read on the forward strand.
AGAAATATCTGTTGGATCGTAATATGTTATAATATCAGCATCAATAAGCAATATAAATATAGTTTAAAACAACTAAAAAACACGCTTTCATAGCACATCAAACTAAAAAGTTAAAAATAAATATAGTTTAAAAAAACTAAAAAACACGCTTTTAAAGCACATCAAACTAAAAAGTGAAAAATAATTATTAATATAAACTGAAGACAATAATGAACGAAAAATACTAGTATTATTGTGAAAAAAAGCGTGGGGTGCTTTGTGCAATATTTTTCGTATATCGAGCACCCCACGCTTTTTTCACAATAATACTAGTATTTTTCGTTCATTATTGTCTTCAGTTTATATTAATAATTATTTTTCACTTTTTTAGTTTGATGTGCTTTAAAAGCGTGTTTTTTAGTTTTTTTAAACTATATTTATTAATATAATAAAAGATCTCTATGATTCGATGCGAGCTTTCGTCATCACATTAAAAAAACATGGTACCCAAAATTAGTTTTTTACAAATATATCAGGAATGTTTGTACCTACATAGTTCTCACTGATTCGATGTCAGCTTTCGTCCCCATATTAAAGAAATGATACCCATAATTAATTCGTTGCGGATATCTCACGAACGGTTAGATCTACATGAAAAATAATATGTAGTTCTTAATAAACTTGTAGGTTCTAAAAAATTGGTTCAGTTTATTTTTGTCGTTGGAGCAACCCTCTTGCGTCAAAAACTGAATTACCTTAATAATGTGCTGAATACATTCATAGTCAATCATGCCGTGCCAAGGAGTTTCTCCAGCGCAGCCGAAAGACTGAAAATTAAACAATTTTGATTAGTACAATTTAGATGGTTTTTAGGAGCGAGCGTAGATCTGCCTTAACATTATATGTATGTGTTCAAAATTGGAATTGGAATACGAAAAGTTAAGCAACGGTAGTTGCAGTCAGTACTTTGATGGTAACTGAAGTGAAATGTTGTGGAACCATAATTCTACAAAAAATTCAAATCGAAAAAAAATGTTACCAAAAAATCACCCAGATCACATAGAAGTCCCTCAGCCATTAGAAACCTTTAAAAAAATGCCCCAGACCGAAAATACACGGGTTCAAAAGATCACAAGTCATTTTTTATCTCACTTCTCCGATTTTTAAAAGCTTAAATAGTAAAATTAATTTTCATTAAAAAACCGCTCCGCAGCATAAGTGCGACGGCTAGCTCCGCGACGCACTTACAAACATTAAAATGACCAAAATTTATAAAAACGTTCATAAGCAAGAATTACAAACCGGTCTGATCGATTTTATTGCAGTCCAAGAAGCCCTACGAAATTTTAATTTTAGTGGTCGACAGAAGCAAATAATTATCAGAGGCCAAAGCCATCATAAAATAGTAGGAGCTAAATTTCTGATATATAAATTTTACAAGATGCTAGTCGCACACATCTAAAAATTAATTTTTACAAAGTCAAATAAATAACAACTAATATCAAAATAAAATAGTTTAAGACAAAATAATAATAATAATTTCAGGCAACAATCATTGTTTCCACAGCGCCTCATCAACAGCTAGATTTATCTATACGAGACTTAAACTTATAAAATTGGAGTTTGGTACACCGTGTAGACCATTCAGATAGACATGCCGTGTCGGAGCTTTTACTAAATCGGTAAAACTTTAGAGCGGGGTAGTTTTTGTTCTTACTACGCGCTTTTAAAAACATGACATCATGTTAACATCGCAATAGATGACGACACAACCCCTATAAATATAAAATTTCAGTTGCAAGTTAAGACAACTCGAACACTCTACACTGACGAGCAAATATCGTGATCTTCAATTCAATTTTTAATAGTGGTGAGAGGTATGAAACTTCTCGTATGGTCTGAATGCTACTATCCGATCGACATCATAGATGTCCCTGTTTCGGATAGCGACTTGTGTAGCAAGTACCGAGAGCGGCGACCTCTAGCCCAGGTGGACTAAATTTTTAAGTAAAACTTTTCACTTTTGTATTAATTCAGACTATATGTCCCTTCGTGAACGATAAATAATTAATTTTAAATCGGTTGTGAACCCCATTATTAAACACCAACTAATCTGGAGCCATTAGGACAGTCTTTGATTAACCGTTTCACAGGTAAAAGATCTCACTTGGGCTCCAGAAGACGTAAGATAGGCACCAAGAAATTTCTCCACGCAACAGGCTGGTTATTTTTTGGTATCCAAGACACGAAGACGGCGTCCACCACCTATAAAATATTTTTACAACATTCACTGCAGAAAACCAGAAGCATCTCTTCGACGGCTTTTACCATTCGTGGATTTTGGCTTGAGGAGTCTTCCGTCATCAGGTTTTACTGTAAAACTCTACGTTGTTTTTTGTTTATTAAACTTACAGAACCACAAGTAAGCTTCTACGGACGTAGGTTGTCTAACAACAAAAAATTAAACGTTTTTGCAAAGGAACATCATCGTCTGAGATCTCCGAGGACAAGGTAAGGAAGTAACTTACATACTTAGAGAATTATTTTTCAAAATTATTTTTTCGTGAAGCTAGGGTTGTTAAGTTAAATTCTCGAACCTCAATTTTATATTAAAAAATTAACTTGTTTAAAAAAAAATTAAACTTTCACTCGACTTAAAATTTATTTATTCAACAAAATTTGGTTAGTTCTAAGTGTTTTTAGGCTGCCATAAAAGTTTAGAATTTAGTGAAATTTTTTGAGTTTTAAGGATCGACAGCCAAAATTTTTACAAAAAAATAAATTTCATCCAAATCATTTTGTTAGTCCACCAGGACATAGAAAAAAATAATTTTTAAATTTTCAGTAACTTTCGACTTGGTCGTTTTAAAATAAGTTTTTAAATTTATTTTCATTTTATTAAAATAACATTGAGCATAAAAATATGTATTGCTCAAACAATTTTTTTTTCGAATCCGACTTGGAAATTTTTTAATAAAAAATTTCTTTTTGGTTTTACACATCATTCATTGTTAAGAAAAGTTGTAAACCCTTGCGCGACCTTTTAGGTAGGCGAGTAGTATCCGAGTTGTAGGTAAATTTTCAATAAATTTTTTGAAAGTGTTTTGTGATTGTGAATTTCACGTTCATCTAAAGGACCCCCTGTCCAATTTTATTTTTGTTCTTAACGACTTAGTCAAATAAATTTTACACGTTCACAACTCACCTGATCTCGTTAGTAAAATTCAATTTTGTAAGGAACCATCTGTTCAAATTATTTTTGGCCTTCAGAGGCTTTGAAAAAATAAATCTCATAGTTCAAAAAGCATTCGCAGGGAAGTAAGAAGACATTTTTGCACAGACCCCCTATTCAGTTTTATTTTTACATAAAAAACTGACTGAAAAAATATGTTCAGTATTTCATAAATGCATTTTCAGGCTAGGAAAAAGCTAAATTGCAAGGGACCCCTGTGCAAATTTTTTTTAGCTCTAATAAATAAATAAAAAGTATACGCGCCGCATGAATAAATCTTTCAGCTACACAATCTGAGGTTGAAACAGGCCCCTCAAGCCAGGACCGCCGAAGAGGAGTTGTTGAAGTTTTGCTCAACTCTGCTAGCATAGCCAAAGGCACACCGAAAATTCAATGAGGCTAAGAACAGGCTACCTTACCTCTCTGTATAATCAAAAATCGACCTTGAGAATATTCCATTCCTATGATCAAATACCAAAGCAACAAACTAAAATTACTTTCGTGGCAGCAAGTCACGTGGCGCTCAACTTAATTAAAAAGAATAATAACCCAGCTAGGAAGAAATCAAAGAAACAGGTCTTCAAAACACAAACAAAGCCTTGTCCTATTTGTGACAGAAACTCGACGACCTTCTAGTAGTTTGTATATCAGCGTATACGCAGAGTCTATGCACTTTTGGGCGAGAATTGTATAGGTGATATACCATCCTTCGGTTGGGATATGAGGCAGTTGGTCCCTTGTCCATTACTGGCCTTGTCCGATAAAGTGACATAAGGGACCGTTAAGTCTTTACCGAACTTTATGTCACAGTACGGTAGGTACCTAATTAAGCACTCTAGACAACAGCGTCTGATATATATCATTTGAATTTTATAAATTTTGTTTGCCATAGATTTTAAGTTAAAAAAATTTTTTTAGACTAGCAAGAATAGTTGCTGGCATGATTAATGATTGCATTAGTTCTGTTTTTAATTTCACAAGGTGGTGCGAACGAATTCTTAAGAAATCACTGGAAATGTAATTCAAGTGATTTTTATTCAATTTAAAACCAAAGACGACCTGCTCAAGAACCTTTTTTGTTGCGACAAAGAAACATCTTGTATTATTTACCTTTATTTTACAAGCCATTAAACCCATACACAATATTATTTCATTGCACTGACTAATGATGAATATTGTTTAGATTAATATCAAATACGTTCCTTCTAAGAATGAATATATTTATGCAGGTGTACCTATTGTTACAATCAAACGGATTACCTCTAATTTAATGTAAATGATCCGACTAATTCCATACAATAATAAAATCGATAATGAATGATCGATCCAAAGTTGCGATTGTTTTTACATGATTTAATAATAAACAACAGCAAGTACAATGAAATTCTTGGAGAAGCAATGACCAAATAACGTTTTAATTTATTGCTGGTACAAGAAGATACATGTATTTAAATGAAGTCTGTCTATCTGATTATCACAGATTTTTATTTTTGCTCAGACTAGCATCCCAACAACCAGATAATTCCAGCATGAGAAATATTACATTGTTGTTCAATAACAATTCGAATATTTCATTACACTGAGAAGTTTATTTATGTGACAAAGATAAATACGTTACTTGTCATTTAATTATAACTACACTGACCAGCACAAAAAAGTGAAACAGCAAAAAAATTGGTATATTTTTAATCTCGTTTTTGATTAAAATTTTGTGTACACAGAATATGTAGAATTATTTATTTTGCATTCTTGCAGCTTTTGTCTTAATTTTAACATTTTCAGTCACTATGAAAAATCATTCTGGTGTATTGTCTTGCATTCTGCCGATTATTTTAAGTGCTGCCAATTTTCGAAAATGCTCTTATCTTCGGAAGATTCCTCTAATCGTTCGGTGCATGTGTGGGGTCTAATAGACCCACAGCACAATATTTTACTGGCATATTTACACCTCCAATGACGTAGAGAGTTGTTATTAAATACATGTACTTTCCTATCGATTGTCGTACTTTATGTCGTTATAATTTCATCAATTTCAATCCATTCGTTCAAGAGTTAGGAGTGCTTTCGATCTATTAGACCAACCCATGTAAATGGGTAAGTATTTTTACTCGAGATATTTTTAATGATGTGATGAATAAATGGATTATTCATATGAAAAGTACTTAGAAAGACTACAGCAATTATATGACGAAGTTCTAGACCATACGTGGATGGAGATGTAAGGAGTTTACTCGTAGTCTTAATTTGAAA
>JANEYF010005876.1:0-64345 GCA_029963845.1 Rhamnusium bicolor
CTGTCAAAGATGATAAAAAAGAGTTTAATCATGCAATCCTCAACAGTGAAATGAGCCTGAAGCGTCAACCGATTGATGCATAGATGCAGTACGTAAGAAGTTCAACTCTATCTATAATAAAGACATGGAGACACAAGTAGCACCGAAAAAGATTTATCAACCAATAATAAAACCATTAAAAGTGATATCTTCAGCAGCAGAACTAAAACCTCTTCAACCGCCACCCTCAACCCCGTTATCACCAGTGTTTACTCAGAGAACAGCAAGTCGTGACGTCGCGGCGTCAAGGATGGCACATTTAAATCGACACCTGTTACACACAGGGAAAATAATATTACCATCCATAAGAATACTATGGAAACACCGTCAACGTCAATAATGACAACACCAGACACCGAATTTTCTCCTAGGGGGAGTCAATATGATGAAGTATACAGCTAACATATAGAAAAACTAAGGTCTGGCGATTCGAGATATGATAATGTATATGGAGTGTATGTAGATCCCGGTACAGACAAATTACGAATGGGTAATGCTGAACATGCTTTACATTTGAAAATATAGATTGTGGTATGGTAATAGGAAACTTGGGGTGTACACTGGTAGTCCAAAGTTGTACGATATAATATTTCTAAAACATCCACCTATTCTAGATAAAAACATACAGCTATGGATGAAGAATGGAGCATGGTATATAGAAATATCTTAAAAAAGACGAAAGCACCATACAAAGATTATGATGTAAATAATGGATTAAACGCAACCAAACGAAAGAAATTTATCAAAATTATAAAACCATTAATATCTCCTCCAAGAGTGACACGGTCATCAAAAAAGCGGACAAGGGTTAAAACGTATACCTACCCGCAAACTGTACAGAAAAAATGATAAGCAGTACGTTTACTGGAATAAACAAAGAACTTGTGGATCGTCTACGCCTTTATATGGAGTCTAAAAATGGCTGGAAATAACAACCATGATAATGAAAATAGTAGAATTAATATCAGAACTCAGGGAAGAAAAATTCGGTGTATTAAAAAGAGAAACAATATATGTAATTTCATTATCCTCAATAACTATAATATAGCCGAAATTTATAATTTGGCCGATAATAGGAAATGGCTGGCGTGAAGAACAGTATTGACAAGTTTGGACGCAAAAGGGGAGCCAGTAAAACACTAGTTATACGGGCCACCAGGTGTTGGGTTTAATCTTACTGATGATAATAATTTTGATATTCAGAATAAGCTGTTGAAGAATAGAGATCCAGTAGATAGTCAAGATGGTGTGACACGTAATTATATTGATAGTCGTATGTCTACATTTCGTGAAAACATGGGTAAAATCTATCAACGAAGTAAGTGATGTAATTAGACAAACATTGGAAAAAGCTATTAATAGGGCTATTGTAAAAAATAAAGAAGAAAATAACATAATCTTTAATAAAAGGGACAGTGATTTGATGCAACAAGTGAATATAATCATTGAAAAGTAAAAATTAAGTTGGAAAGTTACTACCGATTTGACGGAGCAGATGCGAGTATATATTGGTAAACAAATTGCAGGAGTGACCGCCTCAAACATTATGCTTATGAAAGAAAGTAATAATATAAATGGCAGAATTGACGCACTAGAACAAATCGATTAAAACCCATCATGCAGATAAGACGCTCCAGATACAACGCCCACATTGGATCCTAACATATTAGAAAAGGAGAGAAGAAGATAAAACGCAAACCCATTCCTGCAGGGCAGCATTCACAAAGTATATCTGATTTGGATCCTGAAATATTGGACGTAATAGAAAGAGAGAGGAAGAAAGCAAAAATATCACCACAATTTAGAGGGAGAAGGAACATCTAAAACAGCTAAAGTACATCAAACTATCACAGATTCAAATCCAAAAAAGGCAAGTCTAGCAACGGCAAATAATTTACATATTATGAGTATCAAATAGGAGATGTAATATGGCTAGTAACATAAAACTACAAGTCGTTAACGAATTGCATAGATCTGTCAGACGTAACTTTCGCAGGAGGCGAACGATAATTAAAGGATATGGTGACTTATGGCAGATAGATTTAGCAGAAATGCAACCCTATGCACGTGAAAATAAAGGTTATCGTTATATTTTCGTAGTGATTGACTGTTATTCCAAATATGTGTGGAGTCGGCCTGTAAAAATAAAACCGGTGTAGAAATTACCAAGGCTATGAAGGATGTTATTGAAGAAGCTGGTTACTCGCCGAATAATTTACAAAGCGATAATGGTACGAGTTTTACAATATTAACTTTTCCAAGTTGATGAAGCAAAATAATGTAAACCATTACTCTACGTATAGCACGAAAAAGGCTGCAATTGTAGAACGGGTTATAAGAACATTAAAAAGTTGGTTGTATAAAGAATTTTCACTTAGAGGTAAATACAAATGGTTGGACATCTTACCCGAAATTACAGTAAGGTACAATGGCAAAATACATAGTTCAACTGGTATGGCGCCTGCTAATGTAACATCTACTACGAGCTTAAATGTATATAATGAGGCTACTAAGAATGCTATAAAAAGTAAATTCCACATTGGTGATATAGTTCGAATCAGCAAGTACAAAGGTGTATTTGACAAGGGATATACACCAAACTTTTTCAACAGAACTTTTTAAAGTAGTAAAAATCCAATCAACATATCCACCAACTTACCTACTTGAAGATATGCTGGGACAGCCAATAAAAGGGTGCTTTTACCAATCAGAAATAGAGAAAACTAAACATCCGGATGTGTTTCTAATAGAAAAAATTTTAAGAAAAAAAGGGAATAAAATGCTTGTAAAATGGCTTGGACTTTCCGAAGAACATAACTCATGGATCGACAAAAATGCTATAGTTTAAAGTTATATTTTGATTTAGGTTAAACTGTACACATAAATGTTTTCTCTTTCTCTGCAGCAATTAATGCATTGTTTAACTTACTGTATCCTAGCTGTAATTACTCCACTATATTTTAAATTGTATTTAAATGTTTATCCACAATAATTAATGTAGTTATATATATATATATATATATATATATATATATATATATATATATATATATATATATATATATATATATATATATATATATATATATACCTGAAATAAGAATAATAATAATAATAAAAAATGCATTTGTCTTTTCTTTATTATTCTAAAAGTATTTACAATTATATATATAAAAAAAGAGAAAATAATAATTATTCATTTGCACCATTACAAAGCACACAACTTTGGGTAGCTCCCACAGCAAACAAATCCCGATCACATGCTTTACATGTCATGGTAGGTATATCCCACCATTCACTTGTGGTATGGAAGCTTCCATGTCTATGTACTGAACCATTCACCATCATGCGAGAGTATGGTACATAGCATCTGGTGCACATATTGTACTCCTCTCCGTCAGCGTTTACTATTATTACAAATGTAGCCGTTAAACATACCATGTTCATGGCTCCCACCATAATATTTTCAAAGTGGAAAGTCGTGCCGGTTCTATCTTGCTCTATTTCTACATCTTCGTCAGTGTTTTCTTCAATATCTTCTTCAATGCCTTCATCATCCTCTGATTCAACCTCATTATCACTTTCATGGTCACCATCTTCATCTACAATATCTAAGACATCAGGAACTTGATCATCGACATTATTAATATCTTCGAAGGACAATTCTTTTAAAATTTCTATTATAGATCGGTTAGCCATTTTAGTTAATTCACGCTGATATAATGTTTTTTCTTCTTTAACTTTAAGATGTTAAGAACAAATAATCCTGACTAACGATATTGGTACAAATATATACAAGTTTAGTGACCAAAGATGAGGGCAGGTGGGAAATATTTACCTCCACATTATGTTTTCCTATTGGCTCATGTCTGACGATGATCCAATAATATCGACGATTGGGGTGGATCTGTAACACAGATTGTACTCTTACACTCCCTCCCACCCTTTCACATTAAACATATACGTATAGCATTCGTTGTGTATATGTACATAACAAAGTAGGAGGCAATTAATAGTGCGTATATACTGTAATCTGGAGGGGTAATTACAATTGCAAAATACAAAGTATCTTTATGATATAAAGAAAGAGGATTTCGAGAGATATTCATTCAGTTTAGATACGACATTTAGTGAAGGGCAAAGAAAATAAATAGAAAAGAAAATGGAATCAGTCATTAACTTCAACTTCCTGAACTGGTTGGCGAGGGAAGAACGCATCAACCGGGAAACCAACAATCTTCTTGAAGGCAACATTAACCGTGAAGAAGAGGTATGGCATAATATTATTTCATTCTTTCGGATCAGTTAATTTATCGATACTTTTTTTCAGGCAGACCATGAAGTCCCACAAGTGGATGATGGTATTGCCCCCGATGCAGATGAAGGCATTGTTCCCGACGAACCCAATGAGGGTGGTGACATCAGCATAAATGTAATGTGTGAGACGACAGCGAAATTTAGGGTACTTGATGACGTTATTTGCTGTACAACAGCCGCATTTGTGCAGATAGAAACCATAGACAGTGAATATCTATTGTGTGAAGGCTGTTACATTTATTATGTAAGGAGAGTGCCCTCTGCATACTTCCATAAACACGCAGAGATACATAAAACCACAGATATACGACAAACTCCAAGGTTTTATTGCAGCTGTTGTAAAAGCAGAATGTTTGTTGTAAGACCTGCAGCTTCATGTATGTTTTGCAAAAAATAAGGATATGTAAATATATAGAATAGTTATCAGTAAGTGGTTTTAATTATTTTTTTTATAAGTAGATTATATACTAAGTAAAATGTATGTTTTTTATATTGTAAATATATATTTTTTTTTTCATAGAAATATAAATACTTCTTTTTTTTTCATAATGTAAAGTAATTACCGTAATTGCCTTAATTATCCTAATTATTTCCTACCCCTATATTTACTCTAAGTTCTCAAATTACAGTAAATACTCTAATTACTGTAAGTACTCCAGTATTACATACAACAAGAGATAAATTGTAAAGGTCCCACCCTCATCGTTGCCACCACTGGAACTCAAATCAAGAGGGGGTAAAAAGGATATAATAAAAAAAAAAGTATATAGATTTTATTCAGTTTATGTTCTGCCACGATGCTATCAAGAATGCCCCTCCAAGATGACAACATTTCGTCAACAAGTGATGTAAGAACATCATCACCAACGTGGTCTATGGAAAGTGATGACAGCTTATACGATGGAGATGGTCCAGACAGCAGTGAGTGGTGGGAGCAAAGATCTATACAATATTGGACAGATCATGAAGACGATGACGAAGACAATTACGAAGACGATTACGAAGACGATTACGAAGATGACAATGAAGATAATCCTCCACAGCCTGACAGTACTAGCAGTAGACCAACATCTCCGTCCGCATGGTCAATGGATACAGTAATTTATGATTTGGATGCTCCACCATATCCAGATCAAAGTCACTGGGTGCAACAGGAGGTAGGAGATATTATAATACCATCACCGCCCCCCGAAGAAGACTTATGATACATTTTATTTGTTTCATTATTTTTATACATTTAAATAATAAATATTATAAAATTTACTGTGTGACTTATTATTAAAACGGAAGATAATTTATAAAAATATATTGCCTCCTTACTGATTTTGAATAAATATTATTTTTATAGTTATTTTTCTTTGTACAAAATAAGTAATAAAGTACATAAAAGTTATATAGAGTAAATAATAATATTCAGGTATTAGGTATAAATTGATATCTGAGATGACATCCAGATTTCCTATGTCTGTATATCACTTTTTTATTACTTTTTGTCAATTTCTTCACGTTAAATAGCATTCAACTAATTACGATTTTTTTTTGTTATTATTTGGAGTATGTATAATTTTATGACATAAGAAATAATAATATGGTATAAATCGATTTGAGATATCCAAGTTTCCTATGTCTAAATATTTATTTTCACTTTTTCTCACGTTATATACGAGAACATATAAAATTCAACTTTTAACTAGTTTCGAATTTTTTACTTAGAATATGTAGAAGTTTTAAAATATAAGTAGCAGGTTGTTCCGATGGCACAGTTTGTAAGGCATCGTACTGGAGATCGAAGGGTCCAGGGTTCAAATCCCACCACACCTATATTTTTTTTTTGTGTTTTAAAGAAAAAATTATTTTACTTGTGCAAAATAAATAATAAAGTAAATGAAGTAGATAAAAATTATATACAGTAAATAGTAATAATATAGTATTAGATATAAATCGGTATCTGAGATGACATCCAGATTTCTTATTTCATAATATCACTTATTTACTCTTTAAATTTTTTCACATTGTATAGCATTCAGCCGTTAACTAATTATGATTTTTTATTATTATTATTTGGAATATGTAGAATTTTAAGACATAAGAAATAATAATATATTATAAATCGATCTGAGATATCCAAATTTCCTATTTAAATACCACTTTTTTTACTTGTTTCTCACTTATTTCACTTTTTTTCACGTTATATATGAGAATATATAACATTCAATCGTTAACTAGTTTCGAATTTTGTATTTAGAGTATGAAGAAGTTTTAAAATACGAGTTGCTGGATGGTCCGATGGCTTAGTTTGTAAGACGTCGTACTCAAGATCGAAGGGTCCCGGGTTCAAACCCTACCATACCCAGAGATTTTTAATTCTAAATTCGCTTCCCCCGCCCGCTTGGACGGGGTTGGGGGGCGGAGGCGGGACGGTGGGCGGGAGTCCTCCGCTTTTTTTTAGGTTTTATTTTTTTGTGTGTGGCTGCTTCGAGTTAGAGACAAAAAAAAAATTTTTTTATTTATATATTTTTTTTAATATTTGCTTTGTATTGTGATACATATTAACCTAACCTAGGTAAACAGTTGGCGCGCACTCTAGTTTTTTTTTGGGAAGGGGGGGGTGCGGGGAGGGGGATGATGAGAAGGATGAGGAGAGATATTTGCTTTGTATTGTGATACATATTAACCTAACCTAGGTAAACAGTTGGCGCGCACTCTAGTTTTTTTTTGGGAGGGGGGGGATGCGGGGGGAGGGGATGCGGGGGGAGGGGATGAGGGGAAGGATGAGGAGAGGTTCTGCATCACACAAATAGAAATACTACCTAGCCTAAAATATATACAGATAATTTACAGTAATCGATAATATACAATTTAAAAATTTACACAAACGGCAATATACAAGAAAAAAAAATACTATTTACAATAATTTACACAAACGGCAATATACAAGAAAAAAAATACTATTTACAATTTACACACAATATACAATTTAAAAAAAAAACGTACACTAAAAAAAGACAATTAATGAAAAAAAATTTTAAATTAAAAAAAAACATGCAATTAAGGAAAAAAAAATTAAAATATATATACAATTTACCTCAGAATTGGGATGTGTGTATGAGGAATATTACATTTGTCCTCCACACCCCTCAACTGGTCGGCCTTTAAACTATACCGCTGATAAGCGGCGTCGTATGCCGCGCGAGCTTCCTCCACTTTGTCCGCCTCCTCTTGCACTTCTCTTCGCAGCACAGAATACATGTCCGAAAAATTGTTTACTAACATATTCACTTCAGGCTGCGAAAATATATTGTCCACATTTTGCACATTGTCTACATTTTGCACATTGTCCACATTTTGCACATTGTCTATTACTGGTCTCAAAACCGTCTCAGGTAGTGGAAGAGGCAATACTTGAGGATGTGTTGCCGCTACCAAGGGATGTATTGTCGCTACCAATACCTGAGGCGGTGGTGGCACCACGGTGTTGTCCTTATTTGAATTGTTCTGCGGTACTTTTTCAATCACTAAACCCGCAGGCACTTTTATGTCCAGACACTCGCCCGACGATTGCGCTGAAGACGCTGACAGTGTTTTTGAAAGAGGGCGCTTAGCATTCTTAGTTTTTATTGCTGACTTTTTATTGTCAACCACTTTTTTCTTTATAATAAGCCTCTTCTTTGGCTCAAAATCACTGTCATCGTCTTCAGTTGTGCCAAACTCAATTGTAACAAGAGGAGACGCTCGCTTACGACCACTAAGTCCTAACCGCTTACCACCACGTCCGCAACCTGATGTAGAGGGTACTGCCGCTGGTGCCGGTGCATGTATCGGTGCTTGTGTCGGTGCAGGTACGCTGGTAAAGTCATTGCCATCATGCGGATGATGTAATGGTATGTCCTGTAAGATGTGAATTTTCTTTCCACCCTTACCCTGTCCATACTTTACATCTGCAGCGGATGACATTGACGAAGATGACGAGCCTGACGAGGACGTGTCCGACGAGGAAGACGAAGGCGATGGTGGCTTCTTCCCTGATGTCGATGGTTGTTGATCATCCAGTGTCACAACTGGCCACACGTCGTCATCAAAGCCCGTCGCCATATTGTCGACCGGCACAATCATATCATCCGGCACGATTGAAGCTAACAACGATAATGTAGTTAACGTTTCAGCACACATTGTTGCTGATTCACCATTATTGCTTCTGTGTTTCATGATGATAGTGAATGATAATGAACTCTTTAACTTTTAACTAGCGACACTACTTCACAACTACACAGTCAAAGCGGAAAAGAATGTTTCTAGCATCTACCGATGCTCTGTAAGCTACTCTCACCCCTCCATTGAGAGTGGGATGAGCACTTTCATTGGTTGAACAGTCAACGCGCGCAGCCTTTTACTCCAACAGAAGCGCCACCCCAAGCCTAGCGGCCGCGTCATATAACCTATACCTGCGCGAGCAGTCCATTATTCCAATAGAAGCGCCACCCCAAGCCATGCGGCCGCGTCTTGTAAACTCAATCTGCGCACGCAGTCCTTTACTCCCTCAGAAGCGCCACCCCCTAGCCTAGTGGCCGCGTCATGTAACCTATACCTGCGCGAGCAGTCCATTATTCCAATAGAAGCGCCACCCCAAGCCACGCGGCCGCGTCGTGTAAACTCTACCTGCGTACGCAGTCCATTACTCCAACAAAAGCGCCACCCCAAGCCAAACGGCCGCGTCATGTAAACTTTACCCACGCGCTCATTCCATTAGTTCAACAGAAGAGACCACGTCATCTAAAATTTATCTGCGCGCGCAATCTATTAACCCGTCAAATGAATTACTTTAAGTAATGAGTAAGACTTTTCAATGTATTGATAAAGATGATAGGTAAGGTACTAAAAGTCTCACTTTTTTTTAACTTTAAGTAATGTGCATAAGTAAGAAAAATAGAATAGCAATTTTACGCTGTAATAAATATTTTAAATACCTTAAAGAAATTCAAATCTTTATTTGTCTACTACAAATTAATACAAGTAATGTTGTCTTCTATTCTATACCACATAAGGTTAAGTTATATAGTAAATTATTTTATTGTTTATTTATAATTTCTAAAATGTTACATTGTAATATAGAGATTTAATGATGTATGAACTTTCCAGTATAAAAACAGTTATAAGATTTTGTAGGTAAAGTACAGAGTATGATTTTTCTACATTATACATTTTCTGTACAACTATGCTATGTTGTATTTCAATATGGTGTGTGAACTATAACAAACAGTTGTATGAATTTGACCTTTACGTTCAACATTAAAAAAAAATGTTTTATTGGCTTAACTCGGCTATTGCTTCAAGTAAAAGTTCAATTTTATTGTCACGGTCAACATTATTCATGGTAGCTATTAACTGGTGCAATCTTTGCTCTAGTTCACTTTGGAAAAATGTAATGTCTGAATGCCCCCAAGGTAAAGTTCTAGTGCTGTTGGGAATTACAAAGCGCTTGTCATCGTATTGGGATAAAGAGACTTGGTTTCTGATTTCTGTATATATATCATGCAAGTAGCTTCGAAATGTACTCATTTTTCTGAATATTAAACCTCCCTGCTCAACAATTTTTTTATAGTCATCTATTGACAATTGTTTTTTGATAACGGATTTTTTAACACCCTTGGCCTTCTTCAATTCACTAGCCATAGATTGAACGTAGTAGGCTTTCGCGCCAGTGCCGTAGAAGGTAATAAGGGGATCTGCAGGAAATTCGTCTTTAAAATTCCCTAATACTGACAAACTTTTCGGAATATTAAATTTATTTCCCTCCACGTAGTTGGATGTGTCAAATTTATCGGGATTTTCTAGTATGAAATCATAAAAATTTTCTGTGAACACTTTAATTATCAGAGAATCCGTATCAGTGTATAGTAAGTTAGCATTTTCACCGAATTTTTTTTTTATAACATTATAGAAAAAATTATACAAGACCGTCTTAGACAATTCCAATATACAAAAACCAACGTAAATTGGCTTGTTGTATACTATCTTTAGTCTACCCATATGAATGGCTACAAAATCTTCACTAAATATTGTACACGTTTTAAAGTTTGGACGAGCTATTAGTGCGTTCACACCCATACCCAGTTTATTACTCTCCCAATGAGTAACCAATTTAATATCCATTCTGTTATCCACGTTCTCCATAGTTTTACCGTACACTGCGTTATTCATTAATTTATACTGATCTTTTTCAAATTTTTCTGTAGCTTTGTTTCTCAGCTCCGTATTTAGGTCAATATATTTTTTTAACCAAGGTGATTGATTGAATTTAAGTATTCTATGTGTTTTTAAAACCATCAAGCCGTTATTAAGAGCTTGTTTAAAATTTTTATAATGTACAACATATCTTCTCTTATCATTCAAATTAGGTATCAATTTTTTTAATTTTGATTTTGATGTGGGTGGAATAATACTTTCTGCTAAAAATGGAAGATCTGAATGCAAATCATGTAATTCTTGAGGATAATGTATATCCACCTCTAAAACGTAGCCCTGTGGACTTTCATCTGAAACATTCGAAATATCTAAATTTAAAATTTCTGTATCAGACATCCACTCAAATCCACCCGTTGGCATCGGTTGAGACATACTATGACCATATAGATTAGTGGCGTCAAGATATGTGATAAAAGATGATGGTTCTGTGGGATCGTAATTGGGTAGAAATTTATTATTCGCGATATGCTTCCGTTCCGAACACTGACTAATTCCGCCCCTTATGGCCTTCTTAAAAAAGTGAATCATATCTATATCCGTTAACAATTCCAACTCTACCCCTGTTAGTTTCAACATTGCGTCCCACGATAATCCGGGAGCAGTGTAGTACTGAGCTGGGTCTAATCTATATTTGTCCAAACAAATTCTGCGAAAATTTTCAAACACATCACACAAAAGAAGTACATCCGATTTTAAATAAAGATCTGAATAATCCCCTAAATTATGACATTCGAATAAGTTCCATACATCATTAGCCCTTTGATAATCTTCATCTGATATATGTTGATCATTCAGATTATCATAAAATTCCTCTTTAGAAGGTAATTTACGATTAGTTAATTTGTCTAAATTATCCATGAAACTATATGGAAATACACCCTTTTGCCTCATTAATTTAAATTTTTCATTGTCACTATAAAAACTTCTTGTTACCACCAATTGGTGATCTGCTAAATTTCCCCCTAAAACCTCTAAAGATGCCGATAAGAACTTAAAACTATCGATAAAACGTAATTGTAAATATTTCTTTTTTTCTCGCCCTTATTATTGATATAGTCATGCATATATATACGTTTTGTAAAGGATATATATTTCTCCTTGTTTTGTGGTATTACATCTACCTTATCATTATGAGCACATAACTCTTTTATAAATAAGTGGCTGTCGTAGTTGCTTAAGCAGTGAAATATGATTGGTACAAAATTTGGTATTTTAAAATTTAAATTACATATCGAATGTGCGGCGGCGAATCTTAGTTTACCGGTAATATGACAATGATCTTTTACTTTTACGTCACCTTCTTTAAACGGCTTTTCACAAATACCACAAACGGTGGCATTCTGAAAGTTTTCTCTCTCTTGTGCTGTGAGTGTAACCATTGGACATATGTCTTTCATATATCTATTATAGATTTCCCTTACATCGGCTTCTATACGTGATACAAAAACTTTAGCCGCATCGGCTCCTCTATAAAGTTCAAACTTGGAGAGAGAATTGTCAAAAGAACATTTTATTAAATACGCGAAAGAGTAAGGCTCGTGTTTATAAGTCTTATTCGTGTAAGAACGTTGGGGGTTTGGCTCGCATGTAGCAATAGGTTTTAAAATTGATTCAAAATCAGCGTATATTACGAATGGTACTTGCATTTGCCTTTCAGAGTGTTCGAATTTTAATATATTTTCAGATACTTGCTTGCCGTATTTATCAATCCGTAATTGTGTTGATGGTGTCGTTGTATACACGTGATTACAATCATTGCGCTGGTGTTGAAATAGCTGACGTTCATGATTGAAATATAACAAGCAACCATCACAAAAATATTTTTTATGTCCATAATGTGATATTTGAGATGAAGCTAACCTAGACAAATCTTTTATCCAACAATAGTGAGTACTAACACAATCTTTATTACAATGATGACTTGCACCACATTCACCCGAAATTAGTAATAGATTTATATGAACATGTAATTTTTTCTCAGAGTAACGTAAAGGCCCAACTACTTCATACTTTACTTTATTATTTTGAAATATCTCTTCTAATCCATACACGTTAATTGAAATATTATTCATATCCTCAAATTTCGAAATGTCACGTAACTTTACTGGAAAATTCATACCTGTCAGATTTAAAACTGTTGAATAATGTGGATATGATGACATTTCAGCTGTTCGACCATTTGCAGGATAAAGCGCAGAAGTTACAGCCCAAGCAAAGCAATACTGGTCCTGGTTCTCCACATTTACCACAGCCTTCTTATTTTCTACAAATCTTGGTAATTTAATGTATGATGAACCACGCAGAGGACTATACTTATTAACATTAATTTCAACAAATTTAATTCGTTCGAGGGTCCATCCTAAAAAAAATAAATAAATAGTTATTAATCATCATATTCCTATTATTTAATAAAAGATTATGTTACCTGAATCACGTTCTTGGAACTCGGTAGTTTGCGTAACCATTGCATCCACAAAAGAATCCAAGACATCATTCAAATCCATACTATCATCCAAAATTTTATTCTGACTATTAAATGACTTCATTTCGGATAATTCTTGCGTTTGCAACATATATGTGGCAAACGTCTCCATATTTACTTTTACCGTATGATGAATTCTCAACACTTCCTCGAATAGATTTAAAATTTTTTGTCTAATCTCATTAAAAAACAGTACATAGTCCAGATAATTATTCTCACTGTGCACTCTGTATGTCACAATTCTGTATTTAAATGCACTCTGTACAATTTCAACACCATTATACAAGGGAACACACGAGTTTGTCCTATGTTGCAGCGTTCGTCTATGGGAAGTCATTTGATTTGCTCTTAAAGTCACATTACAGTAATTGCATGTTTCCATAACTGTAGATGTTGATGGGTGCGTATCTAATTTGGGCTGTTTAGCTGGAGGTTCATTATCGAGTAAATTCGTACATGATTGCCTCTGGTGACGCCGCATATTATCGCTACGTGTAAAACTTTTACCACAAGGAGTGCACAAATACATTTCAGCTCTTTACTATTGGAGAGTAGCGATACTAATGATCATATGTTACCTCCTCTAAATCTGTTAATATAACTATCCCCCTACCTATGCAGAGTACTTACAAGAGAGGAGGGCAATTGTAGTACTTAGGACAATTTAAGTGGTGGGGGGGCAATTGCAGTACTTACGGTTATTAGAGTATTAACGATAATTAAAATACTTACGGTAATTTATGTATTTACAGGGCGGAATAAAGTACTTAGGATAACTAGAATAACTACAAGGGTGGGAGGTACTTGAAGTACTTAGAGCAATTACACCGGTGGGTGAAAAGTAATTGCAGTAGTTACAGTACTTACAGTAGAGGGGCGCAATTGCAGTAATTAGGGTAATTAGAGTATTTAAGGTAATTAGAGTATTTACGATAATTAGAGTACTTAAGGTAATTACAGTAATTACAAAGGTGGGGGGGTACTTGAAGTACTTAGGGTAATTACAGGGGTGGGGGGGCACTTAGAGTAATTAGGGTAATTAGAGTAATTAGCGTAATTAGGGGTGGGGGTAGGAGTGGGGGGGAGGCCGAGAATCGGTAAGAATTCCCTACTAGTATATAAAACTACGCAACAATTTGCACACCAACAAACTGACACTTTGTAAATTGATGAGTTACTTATGGTTTTCCACGGTCTGTTACTTATTTCAAGTTTTCCAATGTAAGCATATTAATTGAAGTAAATAAAAATATGTACTATAAAACTGTATATTTCATCTGATAACAGAGATATAAAGTGAACCAAAGAGGAGAATGTTAAGGAAAGATGAGGCTAGAGTTATCTCTAAATTGTAATGCTGTTGTTGATGGTACACTCCACAATGTTTACGAATTTTCGGAACAAAACCCAACATCATTGTTACAGCTGTTATTCAGGCAAAACTGAATTTATACTAAGAAATCAGTAGCTTTCCTGAAGAGGCAACCTATAATGCAAAAAAAAGATCATGCCAATCAAATAGACGACTAACATCAAACTTATGGTAAATTTCAGGTGTGCGATAATTCTTGTGGAGGGTGTTTTTTTTACTTGTGGTTTACTTGTGCTATAGTAACAATTATTAATACTATACTGTGTGTTAAGTGGCCGAAAGTTTACTGAAATAATAATTAAAAATCCCCTAGAAAAACATTTTCAGGCGCAAGTTTATAGGAACTTATTTTTCACATTTTTGCATGTACAATCGAATTCTCCGACAGAAAATTTCGGACACCTGCCTTGTCACAAGAACCTATTTTCTCCCTCCTTCACAATTTAATATAACGAATATTGTTACGTGTTTGTTATCCACACAAACACCTATACTCGTAGATTCGTTGATTGAAAGTCCAGGTAACACTTACTCACTACTTTATTTACTAATTAACAATTAACAACAATAGATTAATTACTGTCTTAACTATAATCACACTTGAACACTTATAAGTCTCTTTCTTATTTCTTCTTTACTCGTTCACGTTCAACTTAAGACTCGGCCCACCGTGCGTCTTATTTATACATCCATTCATACGGTCTAGAACATTCCAGAATATTCTCGGCCGTTCTCGTACAATTCCAGTCTGATCTAACCAGTCTACACAGTCCAGGGGCGTAACAATATAATGGTTGTAAATAGTCTAGAAATTTTTCACATTAAGTATTAAATTTCTGAAATTTTAATAATCCAGTCAAATAGGGAAAATTAGAAAGAAATAATGTTCATTCAGGCGTACTATTAAACATATTAATCAATTGTTGCGCTTGAGTCGCCGTGTTGGAAAAATTGTGCTCCGATTAAAATTTTTACTTATATCTCCACTTGAGCTCAAATCTGAGTATTTATCTTGCACTGTATTAGCCATGACGGAGCATTAGCATTTTTTTTTGGTATTGATGAAACCTTAAAATGAAAATGGATTAAAAAATTAAAATATTTTTCAAATCCTCTACTTTCAAGTTTTTTAAAAAATTTTAAATTTTTAAAAAATAAGAAATTTAAAAAAAATTGAATTAAAACAATGGAATTTTGACTTGTTTTATTCAAACTGGCATTTGTTAATCGTGCTGCTCCCGTCTTTGCATTTGAGCTATGTATTCTTTCCCATTATCGATCTGCATATGAGTCATACTCATATAATATAATTCTAAGGGTAACTACAGTTTTCTAAAGTATTCACGGTTCTAATGTGATGAATTGTACGATATATTTTACAATGCTTATACATGCACTGTTTTTACGAGGGAAAGCATTAAAAGTAAATGTATAATTGTTCTAATATGTTGTTAATTTAGAAACATCAGAACCTTCTATCATAATTATTATATATAAAAATATTTATAAATTTTAACCAAATTTTTTTAATTTAGTTAAATGTGTGGAAGGAAAGATAACGTCCACATTTGACACATTTATTAAAAAAAGATGTATGTGCTATGGACACAGGAATAAAAATTCAAATGGGCATGCAGACCACAGCTAGATCAAATGAATTAAAGCAGTTTACGATTATTAAATAAAATATCTTGTTATTAATTATTTTCTCTCTAATTAGTCATTTTATAGATGAATTCGTACATATAGTAGTTTCATTTTAAGCATTCGTCTGGCCCTGGTCGCAATAAGCATCACATACAGAAATTTTTTTAGAAATATGTCTGAACGTCTCTTCGCAGTGAATACTAGAAAATATTTTTCTTTTCGTAGAATAAAAAAAACAAATTATTTGAAAAGTATATAACAAAAATATTTTTTTTAGCATTGCTGCAATGTATCGGCATTGGCATTTGATTTAATTGCCAAGAAAGGGTATACTTGCTTTTCTTTAACACACAATGTAGTTTTTTTTTCCAGAATGTTTGTCCTCATATCTTGCATCCTTCATTTAACACACTTCCTGACATAACCAATTGATGAAATTTTATACACTTACTAAGGGCGGATGACAATACAATATTCTACCGTTACTTTTGCAAATATCCCAATGTAGGGGGTGCGGGGGTGAAAATTAAAAAATTTGCAAAAGTATGATAATAATTTAATTAAGGTCGTGGATAGTGCTTCTTTAGTGTGTGGACTCAAGTTACTCATTGCGTATCTTTAGCTTGCAGGCTAAAACTACGAAACTTTTCTATCAAATAATTGAGGTTATGTTCATATTTGGTTCCTAGTACATTAACTTTTGTATTATCCAGAGAACTTGCACTTGTACTTCGAAAATTGTGAAAATGATAAGTATACATCTTGAAAAAGATAAAACATTTGCCTCTTTAAAAGAGCTTGAGGATTTCATAGAAATTGTTTAATTCCTTATATAAGAGGGAGCACATGAAGAAGAATTACCCGAAAAAATTCGAAATGCCAATAAAGATTTGGTATTTTATAGAATCGTATTTTCTTGTCATAAAGGCGGCCAAAAATTTAAGACTAGAGGAACAGGGATACGATAACCTAGGTGAGTAATAGTTATTTGTAATAGGTAAATTAGAACCATTTGTATGTTAACCACAAATTTTTTTAGTACTTTTAAAGAAGAATTCCCGATGAAACTAATATTTACGCTTTCCGAAAATGGACAAAATTTGATTTTGAGCAAAATTGAAAATACACACAACTATTATATAGTGTCTAGTGTGCATCCATTAGTACCTAAAAAACGAAAATTAGGTCAATCAGAAAATGGTGAAATTTTTAAATTAAAAAAATCTAAAATGTAATAAGACATTATTACAAGAATATATCCGAGACAAAACTGGTAAACCTATATTACTACGCGATATATCCAATATTAGAAGTACAACAACAGTGAATTATTTAAAAGAAGTCCTAAATATATTACAAGAAGATCCTAATGCATATGTTGAAATTATGACTGACGAAGTTGATACACTTCAAGACATATACTTTCAAACTCATCAAATGAAAAGGTGTTTTTCAAACTATCCCGAATTTTTGCTTCTTGATGCCACGTACAAACTAGACAATCCTCGCATGCCTCTGTATATATTAATGGGAATTGACGGAAATGGACAAGGCTTTGTCGCTTGTACTTTTATTCCTCAACATGAGAATTCGATTTCAATTTCTTACATGCTAAATATTTTTAAAAAACAAAATTTACTTTGGACAAGAACTTCTACTATATTTACGGATAAAGATTTTGGGGAGAGGAAATTGCTATCTGAAGAATTTCCGAACACAAAACTATTATTATGCCATTTTCATACCCTAAAATCATGTCGAACAAATCATACATCCAATTCAATGCAAATTAATAGCGATCAACGAGAAACTGTATTGAATATTTTGCAGAAACTTGCTTGATCAAAAAACATTGAGCAATATAATGAAAACTGTAATGAATTAATTGAACTAAATTTGCCATTAGTTGTTAAATATTTCAATGATAATTGGAATACCTTTAAGAAGGAATGAGTCCAATGTTTCAAAAAAAGAGAGTGTTACTTTTGAAGTGTCAACGTCGAATCATCTCGAATCCTTTAATCAGAAGATTAAGTCCGTTTGTTCAAAACTAAACACATTACAAGGATTTTATAAGGAATTTTAGTTTCGTTAAATTCTATTGGTAGCGAATGAAAAAAAACCTGCAACTCAAATGATTTCAATAAATTCAGTTGCGATACTTAAAGATTCTGTGTGAAGTGAATATTTCAAATTGGCACCTCCTTTCACTTATAAATACATAGATAAAAGTCTAATCATATCAAAAACAGTTAAATTTGAAAAGGAAGAAGAGAGTCAGTGCTTTATTAATCAACTCATTGTGATTCATAAGACGTGCCAGTGTTTATTTTTCATTGATATGCATATAATGAAGTTTCGATCTCTTAAAGACGCTGATTTGTATGATGAATCAGATGTAACATATCGATTTCAAAAATACACATATTTGAGCACCTATCTTTCTATAAGTCAAGAAAATGTTGATACTGAGAATTAATCTTGTGCAAAATTTGATGACAGAGTTTGTATTGTTGAAGGAGTTAATAATATCCAATCTATCAAAAAAATCGACTCTTACGCAACAACAAAAATATACAAGAGCAATGGATAAGTTACAACAACTAGCTGGAATAATGTCAGAGATGGGTACATCGAAATTTGTAGAAAACTATGCAAAAATAGATCTTTTAATAGAACTGTGGAATTCTCATAAAACCGTTATGATAATAGAAGAAGTACTGGATGTGCCAATTGAAAATTGCGATGTATTAGATGTACTAGTTGAAAATTGTGGTAAGAATCAACATGCAGTCAATAATGAAGAGACAGAAAGTAAAATGATTGAAAAAGTAGTTATTGGTAATGAAAAAAATAGATATTGGAAGTGGTCCAGAATTAAATGACACAGTGGAATGTGAAACTAGTGCTGAAACTAATAAAAATAATGCTACCAAAAATGTTCCTGATCAAGACCTTCCCAATAATACAATAAAAATTTTACAATCTTGTAACGGCTGTGAGTTTAAAGAGAAAAAGATACAAAGTAAACTAAAATATTGGATGTACTTAATTACTTTTTCCAAAATATTTAATATGCTTTATAAAAAAAAATTGTTTTCTCTAACATATAAGTACATTATGTTTTTTTTTGTTACCTTGTATAAATAATAAATACCTACCTACTTATTCAAAAACAGAAATTTGTTGTTTCATGTTACCTTTATTATAAGAAAATATTTATAATTCTTCAAAGTAATTTTAATACTTTCGTAGATTTATCCCATAGACTAGAATTACGCTAAATAACCTCAATTATTTAACTGAAAAGTTTCGTAGTTTTAGCCTGTAAACCAAAGATGTGAAATGAGTAACTTCAGTACACACACTAAAAAAACGCATTTCGTAGTACTATCCACTGCCTTTAATTAAAGTATGACTAAAAAGTAAAAAATAAAAAAAAAAAAATAATAATTTAAAAAACTAGCTTTTCTTAGTCGTACTAAACAGCAAAAAAATAATTTTTTTGTCAAAAAAAAGCCAAAGAAAGCAAGGCGTGCGCACTTTGTACAATCTGCGTACAATCATTCAAAGTGCGCACGCACGACTGGCTTAGGACTGTTACAATCATCGATGAGTCAAGAAAGAATATCAGCCCTAGCTACTAGAACATGAAATGTGTGAAACAATCAATTTGAGCAATGTTATTTAAAAAAAATTCTGAAACCAAAGCGCAAAAAGTGCCTTGTAAATAAATTTTAGAGTTAAAAAACTCCGAGGCTAATGCCCAATGACTACGATTTTGATAAACTTATATTTTTCAAAAAAAATTTTTATTTAACACATCTACGACTCTACGAGCACATCTTCCATATATCGTGTACCTACCAAGCTAATTAAGTTTTTAAGAATGCATTTATTTTATTTTTGTTAGTTTTATTATTTATATCTGCATCAGTTTCTTAATATGATAACATTAAATATTGTGGCAAAGTAGGGATATGAAAGGTATATTTAGAGAGGCGGCAAAGGTAAATCTGCACACGGGAGCCAAGAACCATAACGGAGGCCCTGGGATTATACGATCTTATCCAAACCATACGAGGCGCTGTTCTCGCATCGTTTTTATAGCTGGAGGCGATTCATGATAAAAAAATCAAAAGTACCGAATTGTTACTTAAATAATGAATTTTATTGCAGGTACTTTGTGTATAAATGACTGAAAAATTGCAATAAAATTTATTTGTGAACGTTGAGTTAGCAATTTTTTAAATTATTTAACATTATAATTGATTGGTTTTCATTATTGAACCTACCTATCCACACATTAATGAAAAATTTTCGTTATCTGCTAAAAGCCAGGGGGCGCCCCTCCCTGTCCCCCTTGTAGATGCCCATGGCTAAATAAATATTTTCAATAATTTTAATTAAGCAAACGATAGAAAAGTGAGGTGTCCACATTTTAAACTACGCTGGTATTTAATATCCTTTCCCTTAGTCCTTATACATTATCCCCTAAAAATACTAAAATGGGAAAATACGAGTATTGGCACCCTCAACAAGTTGCTACGAACAAGTTCGTTTTTTAGCTTTATTTTTTTGTCTTTAATTATAGTTAATTAGAAATTACAGGCTTCACAAATAGTAAAATATATTAGTTATTTTTAGCATAATATCAAACACATAAGTTTAAACCAATATAAAAACAAACATGATTTTAGATTACCTACTTATACTCTGAATGATTATATTGTTGTATACTGAATGATTCTGAGACAAAATTAATTTTTAAAGGGATCAAAATAACATCATTTCATCTAAATTACCTATACAGGGTGTCCCGAAATTAATGGGACACAGCTTAATTGCTGTCTTCTGTATAAAAATATGATTACAAATTATAATAATATAAAGTAGGTATCCGGTGTCCGTTTTCAGGGTCCCAATGTGGGCCTCAGGGAATATTGTATTTGCAATCGTTAAAGAACTATTAGACAAAGAGACCCGAAACTTAACAAGATTATGTTTTGATATACAGTGTGTCCGTAAAGCATGGAATTAATTTATTATTTCTTAAACCAAAAATATTTAGAAAAAAATCCTCGTACCCGTCGATTTTTAATGTCAATTGCGCACTTTATCCTTTATTTATTTTTAGTTATGACGTCATCACTGTTTCCGTTATGACGACCGATATTTTTATTAAATATAACACCCTGTATATTTCTTCGTTTTTGAATTCTGCTTCAACAGCTGATTCCAAATATGTATCACACTTAGGGTCTAAAATTGATTAGTTGGAAGATACGGCCATTTAAAAAAAAAACAAGTAAAAATATCTTATGTGGCCAACACATAACTTTCTTATACCAGTATATATCATCCTGATGTAAAAAAAGCATTCTATTTAATTCTTCACTTACCTCAATTAAATTTGAATAGCATACCTTGAAATGTTTCATTAAAATTTTTAAATAATTAATTATCAGCGTCATTCGATACTGTCAATAATAATTCATGTCATATATTTTAATAATTTCTTCTTATTGACATTGACATTTTTGTAACTAAATTAGACATTTCGAATGTCAAACTGTTAAATTTATGCTAACCCTATTTTATGAGGTCAAATGTATAAAAAAATTTAAGTTTACTTCCTCTTTATTTATATGTAATTGGAAAATATATTTTATTGGCCTGATATAGTAGGTAGGTAGATAGGTAGGTTTCTTGTGAGTGGGTCCCTGTGGACCCTCCACTGCGGTGTTCACCAGGCCTATTGAGGCTCACACCTAGTTATATATCACCCAATAAGTTCAGTGTCTTAACGAAACTGAGAACTTTATTGGGTGAGAATGTGTCCAGATCCTCTAGCAGTAGTTGCCCTTTGCCAAATATTGAGAATCAGATCCTCTCCACAGCGAGACAGGTACATAGATGTGGTCTGCCTTCTCATCATCTTCCAGGCATAGACGGCACTAGGCGTTTTCCGCCAGGCCGAGTTTATGCAGATGATAATTTACTCGACAGTGCCCGGTATATAAACCTGTTAGAGTTTTCAGGTTTACCCTGTTTAACTCTAAAAGTTTCTTAGCTCTTGATTTCAAAGGGTATTTTATAAACGCCTTCGAATGAACTAATCCTGGTAACTTTTGCCAATACTAGAGAGTTTTCCTTTCAGCCCAGGTTGAGATAGCCATCTTAGCAGTACTTAAAGATATGCCAAGAATTGATCTGGTCCGATGATTCGTGATCCCGCTCCTTCTCTGGCCAAGGAGGGCTTGATATAGTAGACATGATTTATAATCTTTCATCAAGAATATATTTTTTTGTAAAAAAAATACAAAAAAGTTTGGGTCCCGTGGATCTCCTTATTTATATCATTGTCTTTGGTCTTTAGAACATGTGTACCAAATTTGAAAGCTTTACCTTAAAAACTGCGGTTGCTATCGCGGTACCACAGACATGCAGACAGATTTTTTCCATGAAGTTATGTTTTTTCATTATAATTCGTTGAGATTTGTCCAGAAATGCAATAAAAATTTTTAATTTTTTCCCGAAATTGTACCTTTTTTTCTTGTTTCATTCATTCTGTCTCTTCTGGTGGTACCACATTCACCAAATTTAATATGTCACCTAAAATGTTATTGACAATTTCAACTGCCAAATTTGGGAAGTCGCTCATTAGTATTTTTTGGGTTATCACGGAACACACACACGCACGCACGCACGCTCACACGCGCGCGCACACACACACACACCGACAGACATCATTCGGAAAATAGTCACAATGGATTCAGGAGGGCTCAAAACGAATAATTCAGTCAAAATCTCGAGGTCGAAAAAAATCACGGTTACTATACTTCCTTATATTAGGTATAAGAAAGTAAAATAAACACGTTTTTTATTAATTTTTGAGGTAGGCTAGTTTTTGATTGTTTTATGTTTTATCTTTATCGTCTTTGACAGTAAATTATTTAATAATACTTTACCCCAGTAGTGATTTCTCAATAATTATTGTCGATTTATTTTAATTTATAACATGACATGAGTGTATCTGCAAAGCAGAGAATTGAAATTCTTATGATGATTGCATATGGTGATAGGATGCGAACTCAACACAAGTTTGTAAATTATTTAATACTAAATATCCAGAACGACCGGTAACTCAACCGGCAGTGAGTAAATTTGAAAAAAAAATGTAGAGACTGGTACGGTGGAAAATTTACCCAAAACAAGTCGCCCAGGCGTTGACAAAATTAAATATTCTACTGGCTGGCGAAGAAACTCCACATACCAGCGTTCGCCAGGTTAGTCGCGATTATGAAATTAGAAAAATGGCATCCCTTTAAGATTCAGCTTGTGCAAGAAGTGACGATGATCCAGATCGGAGAATACATTTTTGTGAAACAATGATGAATATGTGCAATAATAATCCTCTTCTGATAAAAAATATTATTTCCTTCGATGAATGCATTTTCAAAATAAATGGTGCAGTGAATCGTCAGAATTGTAGATACTGGGCACGGGAAACCCTCGATGGATGCGGGAGCAGCACACACAGTATCCACAAGAGGTAAATGTGTGGGCGGGAATTGTAAGAAATAGAATCATTAGACCCTATTTTTTCGATGGAACTGTAAACGGACCGGCATATCTCCAATTTTTAATGGGCTGTCTCATTCCAACGTTATTAAATTTATTCCCCAGTAAAATTAATCCTGGAAATGTTGACGAAAGCCTGTGGTATCAAAAGGATGGTGCACCTCCTCAGCAGACGTTCGAAGGTATCATGACCAAATATTTCAGAACATGTGGATTGGTAGACGTGGACCCATCGAAAGGCCACTAAGGTCACTGGACCTCAATCCATTAGATTATTTTCTGTGGGTTCATCTAAATAACTTAGTTTATAAAGCCAAACCGGAAAACATTGTTGAATTAAAAGAGAGAATTAGAACAGAAATAAACAACATTTCTTAGGAAAATATAAACAAGGTTCAGCATTTTATTCATCGTTTAGGGTACTGTCAGCTACAACAAGGAGTACAGTTCGAACATTTACTACAAACTGTTTATATTATTAACTAACCGCTAGTTCTAGTGACTATTATTTGTTCAAACAAAACATGAAAAATTAGTAAATTCTTATATTCAAAATGGCCGTATCTTTCGTACTATCAATTTTAGACACTAAGTGTGATATATTTTTGGAATCAACTATTGATTCGAAATCCAAATATGGAGGAACATATAGTGCTCCATTAAAATAATATATCGATGACGTCATAACGGAAAGAGTGATGACGTCATAACCAAAAAATAAAGGATAAGGTGTGCAATTGAAATTAAAAACCGAGTAGTTGTATTCCATACTTTACGGATACATTGTGTGAAAACTACTAGGATGCTACTTACGCCACTATTACTTGACGTTTTTAGTCATACATTTTTTTGTCGCTAACTTTTCGAATTATTAATAATTATTCAAATGTAGAAATATCTTTTCTTTTCGATAAGTTAAAGAAGAGTTATTAAAAGTTGTTCAAAATCACCCCAGTAGGTCAATTTCTAAAATTGGTAAAAATTTTATTTCTTTTTTCTCAACGGGATTTTTTATTTTTGGTTTTTAACGTAATTTTGGATTTGGCCTTTCGGAATTATTCTAACGACTTTTCTTGATAAAGTTTTTTGATAAAAAAAGTGCTTAATGTTTTTTGCATTTCTTGCGTTTATTTTTAATCGTAACAGGCTACTTTTTACCAAGGTTAGAATGTAGTTTATTCATTTAATAAATCTTTATATGCTTCATATGTTCGGAAAAAAAGATCTAGTTCACTGAAAAATAAAAGTTATTAAGGTGCATCCAGCTTAAGTGAAACACATTGTATAACACAATACTGAGACTTTGTGCCGGCAGTTACATATTTTGAAACAAAATAGTAATACCCAATATCCAAGTATGACGGGATTAATTTCTTCTTTGGTAAAATCATAGTGTGTACTTTTTATAGACCTGTTACAAAACAATGTATTTTGAAATAAAATAGAAACCGAGTCCGAGCACAATAAGTTGTAAAATGGTGGAAAGGATATTTAATGTTTATCTTAAACTTACAAACGACTATCAGTTAGGTGTATTATTTTTTATTTCCATATTCATATAAAATTCGTTTCAGCGTTGATGAATCTCCTCAAGTTTGGAACCCTCCCTCTGCATAGCATACGGCGGAGGCCTCTGGAGGTGAGAGGGAAGATATGGGATCAGATACAAACCCCTTACGCAACGGCTGCGATGATCTCTGGACATGGGACCGAAGAGAGAGAAGTCCTGAAGTGAGGCTGTATGGATCTAACTTCCGTATTGCTCACTTTCATCCCAACTGGAGTAGCGGTACAGCAGGGGTACGAGGAACCAGGGTACTTAATAATGGACGATACTTCTGGGAACTGCACTTATCCAGAAGAATATTTGGAACTAGCATGATGTTTGGTATAGGTAACAAAAATTCATTTCTTATCATTATTTGATGAAATCTTGCGAATCATAGCTGTAGAGATTAGGTTAGGTTAGGTTATTGTGGACCCTCCATTAGCAGGCCTATTATGGCTCACTCCTAATTATATTTCACCCAATAAGTTCAGTCTCTTAATGAAACTGATAACTTTATTGGGAGAGAATGTGTCTAGATCCTCTGGTAGCAGTTGCCCTTTGCCAAATATTGAAAATCGGATTCGCTCTACAGAGGGACAGGTGCATAAGACGGGGTCTGCCTTCTCATCATCCTCCAAGCATAGACGGCACTCGGCGTTTTCCGCTACTAAGCCGAATTTATGCAGATGATAGTTTAGTCGGCAGTGCCCGGCATATATGCCTGTTAGAGTTTTCAGGTTTACCCTGTTTAACTCTAAAAGTTCCTTAGTTCTTGAATTCAAAGGGTACTTTATACGAATGAACTAATCCTGGTAACTCTTGCCAATACTTGAGAGTTTTCCTTTCAGTCCATGTTGAGATAGCAATCTTAGCAGTACTTGATGATATGCCAAGTATCGGTTCTGGTCCAATGATTTGTAATCCTACTCCTTCTCTGGCCAAGGAATTGGCTATTTCGTTACCTTCCATACCAAGTGGCCGGGCATTCAGACCAGAATCACTTTGTTGTTTTTGCTGTAGAGATTACTCGTAGTTTGCATCAAAGAAAAATGTTAATTATTCGGGAAACCGAATATGCTGCCAATCCACCCACCAAAAGTAGCATAACCAGACCGGAGTTATGGGGAAGGCAGATAATGTAATGCAGATGAGGATAAAAACAAATTTAAAACCCTCATTCCGCTAGTTTCAAACATTTCACAATATATCCCTTGTATACAATACCACAGACCAAAGCAATGCCTCTGACACGCGAAACTTGCTGCTGCTATACTGTGGTGAGGTATGCACAACAAGTAAGCATGCTCTGCCTACTGCCTATTGTGGTGAATTAACTTCAGCGGTCGCTTAGGGTGGCGTTAGCACTCCCTCGTCGCTAAGATAGCTTTAAATCACTGTTAAAATTGTTCTGTTAATAATATGGAAAAACTAAAACACATGGTTCATTTTGAATATCATATAGATTTAATATAAAAAATTACAGGCAATATTAATGCGTATTCTTTGGAACTTAGAAAATACGAATATTTTATTTGATGTCATTTTATGAAACTAAATAGGTAACTGTATTTTCTAGGTTTAAAAAAAATACGCATCAATATTACCTGTAATTTTATATATTAAATCTGTATGGTATTTAGAATGAACCATATGTTTTCTTTTTTCGATATTACTAACAGAAAAAGTAAGAAGTAAATATTTCTTGAAAGGTTGATTTTGTTTTTACGTGTTTAAAATCTCCAAAATAATTATTTTTTTTGTTCGATTTTACTGAAAAGTGATGTTTTTTGGTTCGAATAACTGGACGAGAAGATCTTCTTTTTTATAACAGGTATTATTTTTTGTTGTGGTTGCTAGACGATTACTTTTCCCGGCCCAAAAGTGCGTTTCGTCCTAGGATAAATGAAACAAACTGTCATGATATTTTTATTAAATTTTGTCAAAGTGACGAGAAGTCGATTACGATCAGATTTTTCAATTAATATAAATATAAGAAATAAAAGTTTATTATTTTCATTCTACAATCGAATAAAAACTAGTGTACGACACACGGACGAAAACTCATGAGGTTGCCGGCAATTTTCCGTAATCATACGAAAAACTACATTGTTCGCCCTTGTGTCATAAAAAACTATTTTGGGATTTCTATTAATATTTCATTTAATCTCAATGAGGACTTACAATAATTAAAAATGGTGTAAATATTTTATAATAAATATTAAGTGATTTCTTAATAATTGACAATGGCTTAGTCTCATAAAATTACTGAATTGTCACTTGTTGGCTTATATATTTTTCTGGAGATATATTTCTGGCTTCCAATTGTATTCGGTTTCTCAAATCTTCAGTATTTTCAGATCTATCTTCATACATCAGCCCCTTCAAGTAACCCCATGGAAAATAATCCAAATATGTTAGATCTGGAGACCTGTTAGGTCAATCCACAGAACCTCTTCGACCGATCCAGCGATTACAAAAAGATTCGTCAAGTCGTTTATTCAAAAATGGGCATCATTAAAAAAACAAATCTATTTTTCTCATAATCGGGCCATTTTATTTCTCTTTACTTGTAAGGACGCAGACGGGTAAAATTTTATTCTAGAATCTTTAATTGACCAAATTGTACTGAGGCAAAAAGATTAGCAACCAAAAAACGTCACTTTTTGGATTGGTAAGTATTTCGTTTCCACCAATCAATGGCCGTATTTATAAAAATCGCAATCGTAGTTTTTTAAAATTCCTAACAGAACCATTATCAACCTGAAAATAGCTTAAAAATGCATATTCAAAAACAAAATTGGCCTGTTTCGATGTTTTTCTTGTCACTTCGATATTATCAATTGTATTCTTTATTTTTGTAATACCTCGTATTTAAAAAAAAAATCACCTTACATATAATTCTTCAGAGGTTCCTCTAGAAATGCCTACCTTTGAAAAAGAATTTACTCTTCTCCATTTTGAACAGAACTACAAAATGTCTTGTTGTCCATAGCGAGATATGTTCGAACAAATAATTTGTATATCTATTGATAATTACAAACATTTTCTCAACTTTGCCCATTGAAACCTTTCAGCTATAAATCTTGTACATCCTATCTATGGATAAGTCAATTTGTCCTCCTGCCCCACTCAGTTTTTCCTCACTTTTTACACCTAACAGACCCTAGCACACCCTTATATAATAAATAAATGAAGATTAGGTATATTTGGGCAAATTGACGCTACCCCTTCTCCCCGCTGATATTTAAATTTCGAACTGCCTATAGCAAGCACAGTCTAACACAACTACTCTTAAAGCTAGCACATCTAAAGCGGTTGTCATTAAGGGTTGAAATTTTTCCTTCAGCCCCCAATATCTCGTCATATTTCTTTAAAATTTAGAGACCCAATTCTCACAGATTTCACAAGTTACCACAATACTGTTCGCATTAAAAAAATTCAACAAATTAACAGACACTGGTTATGTCGGAAGAATGGGAACAAGTTGACGTCAGCCACAGCCTTCTTTATGTACCAGCCACGAACTAAATATTGCATACACTGCGCCACATCGAAGATTTAGGACTATTGAAATTGAACACAGGCATGGATTACCATATCGACACATTTGCGAATTTGCCGTTAGTTTAATTTTATAATAAGATAAACTTATTTGCACTGCTCTCTGCTTGGTCAATTAAATATTACAATATTTTATGTATGTGGCATTTTGTTTTTATTTTACACAATAATATAAAATGTCTATAAATCAGTAAAAATTGCAATCATATATAAAATATCCCATCTAATTTGCCACTTTGCAAAACAAAAACCTACCTATAATATAATGTATGTTACATTGTATAACCCTTGATATCCTTCTGAACACTTTAAATAACTAAGTTTAATTATTTAAACTACTAATTAAATGTCTCAATACAACAAATACAGATGTGAGGTCTTTTATTACGACTTGCCTTACCTCTAGCATGCACATGAAAGTACCCGAATATTCGAAAATTTTTTTATTTCTTAGCCACGGTTATGTTATTGAAACTTAAATAATAATACTGTTTATTAACATAAGCCCCACGTTAGGCGCCAAATATGGTGGTGTTTATTTACATGGGTCAAGGTTCATTGGGTTCTTTTTAAGAAATAAAAAGAATGTCTTGGGTAATAGAAACAAATTTAATGATATTAACTTGTGCTTAAACCAAACATAATATTGAATAATATCCAAACAATGGGATAATAAAGTTACAAATACAGCACTAGATACTGCGCTCACAAAACTTAAAAAAGTACTCACACGATTCCCTCAGTGGAAGTTATATTAAAAGTTGCCACTCTTGACGGTGGTCACGTAGACAGTGACAGCAAATAATACTGTAATACCAAATCTGCACTGGACGGGACAGCGTCTGGCTTTCAAATACCTAATAATACAACGATGATGGAAGTATTACTTATACCATTAATACACCCAAACTGCTACATAAACTATAATTATCAGAAGCTCACAGTGCTGCTGGTGCTGGTCATCAACTAAAAACAATATTAAATTTCAGCACGATACACTTAACCTATCGTGAATTTCAGGATCGGGCGGGCTGTCATCACACCCCACCTGTCGCTCGTCACCTTCTGTCTCTCTCCCGGCACTCGCGCACGCTGCCAACTTAAAATCTAGATTCTAACTAAACATAGTAACATTTAAGATTTGAAATAAGGGCGGGCGCTCTACAAGGTATTTGTCAAGTTTAGTAACTTCACCGGAATCAAAATGCAACTCACATACTACGGAATATTTTGATCTTGTCCATCCTTTCCTAGGAATAGCTTTGAGCTATTTTTGTGTTAACCCATCATCCTTGGGGAATCCAAAAACACTTTTTAGGCTTTCAGTTTTTACAGATGAATCGTAATTTGACTTGCAACCGGGGATACAACACTTTGCCAGCATGTTTATTTAACTGCTTTAGGTTATATGCTTACGGATGAAATAAGACACATAAAAACTCGCGAAAAATTAGATTGTATTTTAAATTATCACTACACTACATTCAATACACTTTAATTTACATGAGTCTAGAGCAATTATCACTTGTTTGAAACACTTATTTGAGGTAAATAAAAAGACGCTTTAATACATAAACGCGTACAGAAGAGGCCATCATTCGGAACTACCAGCCAGCGCGCGATGTTGCACGATTTCTGATTTCGTGGCTGGTACGTAAAGAAGGCTCTGCACCAGCCTCTCTATTGAATATGTTTTGAAAATGCTGATGCAGTTGTCTTACACTGTGAATATTATAGCACAATAATAGAGAAAACTAGCACATGCGAAAATTATTTTTTTATGGATGAATAAGCATTAGCGATTTTGGTGGATGCAATTAATTTTACATATTGATCTGCTAATAAACCTATCAAATAAATGTTTTCCTATTTATGGAGATATGATTTGATACAAACACCGATTTTAAAATCCGGGCCGGATATTGAACAAAAAAAAATTACATTTCCAATTTGAAATTGCTTTGTTTCGTTTAGTGATTTTTTTTGCCTGAAATCTAAATCGTCATGTGGATTTGAGGGCATGAAGTTATTTTATGTTCAGATTTTGACACTTTTTTTTTGTAAAAATAAATAAAGCCATGAATACCTAATTCTGTCCAAGAATATAACATTCAGGGTAGAGTTGACAGCGCATTAAAAATAAAAAAAAATAAAGTTTTGAGCTATAATTAAAATCATAAAATTAAAATTGATTATTACAATTTATTAGTTGTTTTAAACAGTATTTTTCTTTGTTTAAATGTTTGTTAAGGAGTGAACGAATTGATGATAATAAAGCAGGTATACTTTTTTCCCTAAATCACCGTTTAAACTACAACCTATATTTCTTTTGTTTCAACTTATGGTACAGATAATAAAAGATAATATTTGTAAAATATGTAAAATCGATATCTATTGATATTATTATTTTTCACCTGGCATCATATACAAACAAAACAAGATAGATTTATTGGGGTTCAAAACAAAACAAAAGAAGATTTAGTGCCATATCCCAAAAAAAACAATTATGCAGCTACGGACACGTGTTTCAGAGTTATTGTTCCTCATCAGCGTAGCATAGCTAAGGAATTGGATCTAGAATGGGATAGATCAGGAATATGAACTAAAATAAGGCTGGAAAGTACAGTACAGAGTACTCAATTAGTGCCTTCCATGTTCCTATGTGCTACAAATGGGGCCTCGATGAGCACAGTCGACACACAGAGCTCTATGTGTACTGCTCGTTTCCACCTGGCTCATATAAACAAAAGAAAATAGATTTTTTGGGGTTCAAAATAAAACAGAGAAGGTTTAGTGCCATATCCCCAAAAAAAAAGAATTATGCAGGATAGATCAGGAACAAGAATCCTAGATCCCATCCGATCCTAGATCCAATTCCTTAGCTACGATACGCTGATGAAGGGCAATAACTCCGAAAGACGTGTCCGTAGCTGCATAATTGTTTTTTTTTGGGGGGGATATGGTACTAAACCGTCTTTGTTTTATTTTGAACCCCAATAAATCTATCTTGTTTTGTTTGTATGTGCCTGGCGGAAACGAGCAGTACACATAGAGCTCTGTGTGTCGACTGTGCTCATCGAGACCCCATTTGTAGCACATAGGAACATGAAGGCACTAATTGAGTACTGTGTACTGTACTTTCCAGCCTTATTTTAGTTCATGTTCCTGATCTATCCCATCCTAGATCCAATTCCTTAGCTATGCTACGCTGATGAAAAGCAATAACTCCGAAACACGTGTCCGTAGCTGCATAATTGTTTTTTTGGGATATGGCACTAAACCTTCTTTGTATTTTTATTTTTATGCGTAACGTGTTTCAAAGATTGCACAGAAAAACAATAGGCATTAATGATGGGCTTCTTCAACCCAGACGACCTGGGTTCAACACCGGGCTGACTCAAGTCGATGAAGTATAATAGTAGAGTGCATCATATGCTTATTGTGACTTCTTTGGGAGTTTCGTTATTGCTAGTGAAATGCAAGATGTATTGTTGTAGTGGGGGGCGTCTAATACGCGACTGCAAACGGATCACAGGAAATTCGCATCGCACTGCATTTAGCTGTATAACTTATTTATAATAAACATTATATACGCCAGTATGTTTAGAAAGGATAAAGTAAACTTTTCTTATGAGTACACAATTTTGATTAAGACTTTAGTTTCGGAGATAATATGAATTGAGCATTCTACTATAATGAATGAGCGGATCTGCTTGCTCTACTATAATGAATGAGCGGATCTGCTTGCAATACAATCTTTCAAAGACATGTAATACTAACGGATTTCGTGTATCTGTTAAAGATCAGGTTAAACTTCCAGGTTAGGGGGTATCGGTGTCACACAAACTGATATTCTGGCGTCGGTAATTGGCCCTGGTAGCGGAAAAAGCCCGATATAAATAAGGGATTAAAAAATTATGAAAAAAAAATTAAACGAAAAAAATATATGGAGGGGCTGCCGGTATGGGCGCCGCCAGGGAGGGATCAGAAAGGGCATTTGCCCCGTCCGTGGAAAATGACGAAAAGTACCAAGTATCAAGATAAATTACTGGGGGTAATTGCACCCATTGCCCTCCCCTTGAATCCGCGCTTGTCATATGACTGCCCCTATAGATTGTGCTTGCCTTGAAAGTTGTGCTAGATTGTGCTTTTTACAGGTTATTCTAATACCAGGCTTTCAAAATATGAATATTAACTGAGGAATTGAGGCTTATCTATCTATCTAGTCAGTCCTTACTATGTGTCTACGAATATTAATACACTTTCTTTAAATTACAGGTACGAAAAAAGCTCGCCTCCATGCCGATTCGTTTACAAATCTTTTAGGAAAAGATGACCAAGGATGGGGTCTTTCACACAAAGGTCTGTTGTGGCACGGTGGCAGGTGGACCCATTATACAAAACCATTTCGAGAAAATGTTGCCACTAAAATTGGCATACTCTTCGATGGCATCGCGGGTACCCTTACATACTACAAAGATGAAAAATGTTTGGGAGTTGCCTTCAGAGGTTTAAACGAAATTAAGGAACCTCTTTACCCAATAATTTGTTCTACTGCAGCCAAGACTGAAATGTTCTTAGACTCAATGAAACGAGACTTCGTTAATCTACAAGACAGATGTAGGGCTGTAATCGTTAAAAGAATTCAAGACAAGCAAGATTTGGAAAAACTATTTTTACCACCGAAAATTAGGTTATATCTTAGCGAAGCTATCGTAGACACGGTAGAACCTTTTAAGCCAGTTAATCAGAATGTATCAAATAATATCGGAACTATTTGATTTTTTACTTTAACGAAATTATAAAAAGTGTACATACATTTCAGCTCGTGGATTTTAAATCCTGTGCCATATTTGATTAGTGTTTGTTTCTCGAAATCGCAAATTATTATTTGTAAAGTCATTTGTAGTAGGAATTATTCCTACGTAATTTGTGGTTCAGTGGAACAAATTAAAAAAAGTAATGTCCTCAGAGGTCGTAGTAAGTTTTGTATATATTAATCATTTTGTACACTATATCGGGACAAAAATGCCAGTGGTGACGTGTTACCTTAAATGTTAGAGTCGAGGCATCTTCATAAAAAATGTCTCTTCTGTTTTAGTATTAACATATATTATCAAAAGTATGAAGCTAAATTGACATGATAAATTCACTAGGAGAAATAATGAAGATATATATATATATATATATATATATATATATATATATATATATATATATATATATATATATATATATATATATATATATATATATATGATTAAATATGATTTGAAGGAAACAACTACTCAGCGGGCAAATACCCCGACCTGCATTGAATTACACCTTCAAATCATGATAGATCGATAGCCAATATCATTTGTCAATTCCTAACCAGACATAGATCGATTTCGAACTTATTTGTTCTCTTCAGTATGCCATAGGGTTATGGAACAGACAAATGATAGTGGCCAACCCTGCTAGTTATATACTAACTATGGTGAAGTGAATAGTGGTGAGAGGTATGAAACTTCTCATATGGTCTGAATGCTACTATCCGACCGACATCCTCGATGTCTCTGTGGCGGATAGCGACTTGCATCACAGCAAGTACCGAGAGCGGCGACCCCTAGCCCGGGTGGACTAAACTAATGTGATTAAATATGATTTGAAGGAAACAACTACTCG
This sequence comes from Rhamnusium bicolor, assembly GCA_029963845.1. NCBI lineage: Eukaryota > Metazoa > Arthropoda > Insecta > Coleoptera > Cerambycidae > Rhamnusium > Rhamnusium bicolor. The sequence continues at coordinate 34,462 of JANEYF010005876.1, forward strand.
GCGGGCAAATACCCCGACCTGCATTGAATTACACCTTCAAATCATGATAGATCGATAGCCAATATCATTTGTCAATTCCTAACCAGACATAGATCGATTTCGAACTTATTTGTTCTCTTCAGTATGCCATAGGTTATGGAACAGACAAATGATAGTGGCCAACCTGCTAGTTATATACTAACTATGGTGAAGTGAATAGTGGTGAGAGGTATGAAACTTCTCATCGCTATCCGCCACAGAGACATCGAGGATGTCGGTCGGATAGTAGCATTCAGACCATATGAGAAGTTTCATACCTCTCACCACTATTCACTTCACCATAGTTAGTATATAACTAGCAGGTTGGCCACTATCATTTGTCTGTTCCATAACCTATGGCATACTGAAGAGAACAAATAAGTTCGGAAATCGATCTATGTCTGGTTAGGAATTGACAAATGATATTGGCTATCGATCTATCATGATTTGAAGGTGTAATTCAATGCAGGTCGGGGTATTTGCCCGCTGAGTAGTTGTTTCCTTCAAATCATATTTAATCACATTAGTTTAGTCCACCTGGGCTAGGGGTCGCCGCTCTCGGTACTTGCTGTGATGCAAGTCGCTATCCGCCACAGAGACATCGAGGATGTCGGTCGGATAGTAGCATTCAGACCATATGAGAAGTTTCATACCTCTCACCACTATTCACTTCACCATAGTTAGTATATAACTAGCAGGTTGGCCACTATCATTTGTCTGTTCCATAACCTATGGCATACTGAAGAGAACAAATAAGTTCGAAATCGATCTATGTCTGGTTAGGAATTGACAAATGATATTGGCTATCGATCTATCATGATTTGAAGGTGTAATTCAATGCAGGTCGGGGTATTTGCCCGCTGAGTAGTTGTTTCCTTCAAATCATATTTAATCACATTAGTTTAGTCCACCTGGGCTAGGGGTCGCCGCTCTCGGTACTTGCTGTGATGCAAGTCGCTATCCGCCACAGAGACATCGAGGATGTCGGTCGGATAGTAGCATTCAGACCATATGAGAAGTTTCATACCTCTCACCACTATATATATATATATATATATATATATATATATATATATATATATATATATATATATATATATATATATATATATATATATATATATATATATATATATAAATATCGCGTAGAGGCAACACGGCGTATATTTTAACAGACATTAGCAAATCATTTTATTTGACTCTTGTTCATTATTTATCCTGAAGAATTTACCACTTCAATTCGACACCATATTTTTGAAACACCCTGTATAATGCCTTTTGGTAAATACTACTTATTTAAGAAAAATTATTTTACTCGGCAAATTCAAATTTACAGAATGCGAAACTGGAAATCCAGGTATGGAACATAAGAATATATAAGTGGGAGAAGAACCTTCCCACTGGCTGAGAGAAACTGTATATATGTACAAGGTGATCCACTTAAGGTGTACACGGAAATGTTCTGACTTTATTATTAAGAAAGTTTCAAAAACTAGTAATATGTACTTCTTGTCGCACATACCGAATCCGCTGAGAAAACTTTTGTCAGATTTAAATATACGAGGGGTCGATAAAAAATCATTTTCTTCAAATTTTGATACCCTGCATACAGATCGATAGTTCTATATACAGTAGTTATATGAAACATAAACTCTTCCAGATGTGTCTTCCGGTTTAACTGTATATTTCTAACCATCCGCATGGCTCAATTCAGGCTTCTCTCACAGTAGAAGCCGTACGTGTGAACCATAGGTCGCACGTACGCTTCCGCTGTGAGAGAATCCTAATTCTGTTCTCAACGATACATAACTTTGTGCTATTATCCTTATTGGTATTCGAGATATGGGCTACTGAAATTATTCTCAAAAAAGCGATGCAAGCTAGGCTTGAAAAATAATTTATTTTAGTGCAATGTATAAAACTTAATATTCGTATCACCGTAGTTTTGAGAGAATGTTTGTTTTCATATTTATATATTATCTTACTGCCAATAAATACATTGTGATAAATTGTTTTTCAAATTCTGCTTACTTAGGCTCGGTTCTTCAATCGTAGGTTAACTACTAACTGGAGGTTAACCAGTACAATATATTCAAAAAAATTTATAAGATCGTGTTATAAACTATGCCAACTAAAAGTTAATTCACCTGTAAAATATTTGTTACTATAACCACTTTAAAAATAAATGTAAAATTTGAGAAAATCAAATTATAAAAGTGAGGGTTTACAATTGAAAAAACGGGACTAAGTATATATACATAAAGTTACATATCCTTGAAAAAAGAGTTAAATGAGCTATACAAATATGTAAAATATGCGGGATAAGTTGAAAAATTAAAAAAATCGATGCCGTTTCCCGTTAAACCGGAAGTCTGATCCGAAAGTGTTTATGTTTCACACAACGACTGGATGTAGAACTATTGATTCCATGCATAATATACAGGGTATCAGAATTTCGAGAAAATGATTTTTTGACCACCCCTCGTATATGTAACATTTGAAAAGTCTCAGCGGATTCAGAATCTACGGCAACAATAGGGAACTTGCTTATAATTTTAAAAATAAAAATAATACTAAAAAACATAGCGTACGTTGTAATAAAACGTGTACTTCACAAAAAATAAGTTTTCTAATTCCACGCGATCAGTATAAAGGATCTAAACAGCGATAAAATTGAAGTGGCCCGAAACGAGCTACTATTGACTGTGACGTCACACCATACCACATTCGGTAGTCGTCGCGCCGGGAAGCAATACAATCAGATGTTTACCGGTGTTATAAGACTGTGGTTGATTTGTTAGTGACTGTTCTGATATAAATATATAATTGTTCATGATAAAGGAGACAGAAAAATTCTCATAAAATTCCTTTATTAATGTGACCGGTTTCGTGAACAAATTAATTACTTCACATCATCAGACACAGGACTACAATAGATGATGATGTGAAGTAATTAATTTGTTCACGAAACCGGTCACATTAATAAAGGAATTTTATGAGAATTTTTCTGTCTCCTTTATCATGAATAATTACTCATATGGGATCAACCTATCTACGTTATATATAATTGTGTTTTATAGTACCGCTTATTGTAGTTGTACAGATATTTTAAAATGACTGATCAAGGTTTTTCAAAGGGCCAATCTGATAATTTGCCTAAAGTGGATATGTTTATGGTGGCATCTTTTATACAAAATAGTGAAAGTTTTTCCCTTGGAGAGGTCCGCGGGGTCAAGGCAGAGAAGTATGTATTTTTTTAGCTTTTAGTAATAATTTATAAACAAAATAGTTATGACTTGATCACGGAATAAAAAGAAATAACTACAAAATGCTTAGTCGCAACTAAGCATTTTTAGCAGACTTAGTCTTATGTTTGAAAGAATTTAGGGTAATTCTTTACAACAGCCACTTCTATATTTTTCGTGTGTTTTTTTTGTACACACGCGTAAAGTGTCTCTATAGAAGACATTTGCTGCAAAGGAAATGTTGCGCAAATGTATAATTACCTATCGTAGGTATTTTCGTACCGTGTTTTGGGGCAAGGGAAATAAGTGATTGTGTCGTGTTATCATTCACATAATAGATAAATGTAAGATTTGAATAGAATAAATTAAAGGACAAGGGAAAGGTATTTGCAATATACTATATATACTAGAGGTAAACATGTTACTCTTCGCAGACAGTAGTGTTATTGAACTTTTATATAATTGTTGCACATTCTGTAGGATACTCTTCGCAGTTTTTTGAAAAGAATCTTGTGTTTGTCTTATAAACTTCATTCTTACAATACTTAATGTATTGACTACATATTTAATTTTCTCTCCCGATGGTGCCGACTGTATTGGCGAAACGCGTGGCAGTATATTTTATAGTATAAACTAAGATTCATTCTTACAATACCTAATATATTGATCACATATTTAATTTTCATTTTTTTTTTCATCTCCCGATGATGCCGACTACGTAGGCGAATTTGTGGTAGTATATTTTACAGCATTTTGGTGTCTTTAGAAAATTACTTCAATTTTAGTAGCACATTGAAAATTGCAACCCTCTGTAGATTCGTATTTTTAAATAAAATGTCCTATAACTTTTTTATTTACTATTTGATTTTTTTCAAAAACAATGGATTTCTTCCTCTAGCTAACACTAACTTATAGCCCAAATTTCAATTCGAACGGACTTTTTTTTCTTTAGTTATCGTGCTTACAAGAAACGTGACGGACAGACAGACGGACGGACAGATGAACAGACGGACATTTTGAAAGTTGTTCAGAATTCGATGACGAACGAAATGATTTTTTTCTCTGCGAGCGATATTAACGATTTTAGAAATGTCCCGATCAAATGCAATATACTCTTCGTAATCGTATTTGCGAAGAGTATAATAATAAATAGCTGTTTACTTTCGCACCAGGAAATTACCTTTACTTAGTATCACTAAATTACATTCTATCTACTAATCTTATTTTCTGACATTGTATACACATTCTTTCTTTAATCCTACCCTAATTAAAATTCAATAATTCGGAATTCGGAATATTTTATTGCCCGCCTGCGAAAAACTAGTAGATAGACATATATTATTTAATAATGTAGTTACATTAAAATGATCTTCACACACATGTAGAGACCTACTGCTCTGTGAAATATCTTTTTCATTTCTTCTACACGCTTTTAGCCATTTTGATCGACGAATCTTATCTTCTGGCAACATTATAAATATTTTATCTGGCACTTTTACTGTAGTATTCTTACACAACGGTACAATGCAATATTTAAAATAAGGAGTTTTTGTTTCCATTTTAAGTACCTATACACTTAAAATTTATGGCGATGCTGGTATTTTTACGGCTGAAATCAAGCAGTCGAGTGCTGGGACCTCCGTCGTGGTAAGGTGTGATGTCACGACTACTCCCGCGCTTTTGAATCTGTTTGAAACGGTTCGCTCGCGCGCGAAACTTTAATAATTTATAACAAATTTATTATTGGGAATTAAGGCGTCATATTTTGCGTATCTTATTTTTTAGTATTGTAGAACATTTTTATGAAGTAAAAAAGAAATGTGCAAGTTCCCTATTAATTATATGTTACTAGTTTTTGAAATTTTCGTTTCTCTTAATAATAAAGCCAGAAAATCCAGTAACTACTTTAAGTGAATCACCCTGTAGAGCTTCGTCGCTTTTAAATGACCAGCGGGCACTAATATGTGTTACTTGTGGCGATGTGGGACTAAGCTTATTAATGAAACATGATAGCTCAATGATATTAAAATGATCTACCACTTTGATACTCTGAGCTAACACAGGATTCAGACTTTATGTAGCTGAAAAAATTCCCAGAATTTTCCAGGTTTTCTATAGCAAAAACTTTATTTTCCCATAATTTTTAACATGAAATTAAATATGATTTTAGATAATTTATTTTCTGCCTTTTTTATGAACTGATTTTTAATTTGATACGGAAATACTTATTTTCTTATATTGTACTTATTACGAGTGATGCAGAGCATATTACATTAGATATTATTAAATTAAACACAAGAACGTCAAATAAAATTATTCTTTATTAGGAAGTATATCTAAAATAGAAACAAAATCTGTGCTTGTCACTGTACAGATTACTTTTATTATACAAATACACAGTTCAGAAACACGAAAAATTTAAAAATAAATCCCTTACCATAAATATTTAAATATACAGGCTGTAATAATATTTTATATAGTTTTTTGGGAATTTTGGTCACAGATAACTAATTTTATTTTTTCTAACGTTTCGATTTATTACACCTTCATCAGAGAAACTATTAATTATTAGGTGTTTGCTTTAAATTGTTACAGGTTTGGTGTTATTTGATTGCCTGTTTTAACGCAACAGGCCGTAACAAATTCGTTTCTCCCTACAGGGATCTCGGAAACAGTAAGAGATACAGCATGGGTTAAATTGGGGCAAAGTTGCAGAATTTTGCAATCAAAGAAAAATCGCATTTGATGATGGTTTACAGCTACGAAACGTTTAGCAACATAAAAGTTTAATACATCAATGAAGTCTGAGGTTCAAACGCTACGAAAAATGCAATAAAAAAAAGATAGGTCCACATTTAAAATAATGTACTTAATGATGGTCGCGAAAAGATGAAACGTCTTATAAACTTTTTACGCTAAACTGTAAAGAATTAAAAACACCAATGAAAAAGTGTTTTTAGTTTTTCGATATCTCTTCAAATAACGCCAGGAAAAAATAAAAACGAAAATTTATAATTTTAGTTTTTTTCAAAAATCTAAGAACAGCTTGAAATATATTCGATTTCTCAACAGCATATTTCTGATCGCCAAATTCTGCAACTTTGCCCCAATTTAACTGATGCTGTATCTCTAACCGTTTCCGAGATCCCTGTACTGAGAAGCGAATTTATTACAGCCTGTATAACAAAATAGTTGAGATGACTACATATCTTTGGAATAAAATAGGGCACATTAAAATTGATTAATAAAAATTTAGGAAACATATACATTTTCTCAAGTTAAGGATGCGCGATACGGTACGACATTTTCGGGTACCGGTACTTTTCTTTGCGACCCTCGATATTTTACACAGGTCTTAGTTTACGGTACGGTACGATACTGTACATTTTTGGCCAGTACCTACCGCATCAGATATCGACAAGTATTTTAGTGAAATTTATTAGATTCTCATAGCATGTGGCCATACTACCTAAATCAGAAATAGTGTTTGTATGTACCTATGTAATATGTAATATACGTTTATTTTTGTTAAAAGAGTTTAGAGTTTTGACTCTTATTTTATTTTTACATTTTGTTTTTATTTATGAATACTTTCATGTTGGTGGCAAGTTTTATTTTTATAATGATGGCAATAAAGAAAATTTTAAAAACTTTTTCAATAAATGCCGGATCGGATGGAAACCGGTACTTAATGTATAGGTATTTTTCAATATATCGCACATCCCTATCTCAATTTAGACAGCCGCCTATCAATTTCACATTTCTTATAATTAGCAATTTCTGAGATTTCAGCTTTCTTTTTCTCTAATAATTAAATTTCTCTCACATTAGACAGCATTTTGTTTACAACAGGAATCTCGTCATTTTCGATTTTGATACGATCCGAATATAACAGACTTATAAACGAACGCAGTAATATCCTCTTTTTCTAACGCGCGTTGAATCAGAATGTATTTTTCTTTGTTTTTTATGTATAATACACATCCGTCACTTGCTAATCAAATCAGTTGTTTATTAGGCCCAGGAATTCCGTCATGTGCGATTAATATTGGAACGAAGCCAGTGGCGTAGCAGAGGGTAAATTGTTTTCTAAATATTTTTTTTTAAATTAAAATGGCAATTAAAATAAACTTCATTAAAAATAACAGTGAAAACATTAGAAACTCGTAGGTAGTTTTGTTGTTTTTCAGATGGTTGCACAAAATTCCTTGATTCTTAAAGAAATTTATCAAATTTCCTAATATTTTCATGATTTTTTTAGAATTATGAAATTTTTTGATTTTTTCCAAGTTCTCCAGGTTATCCCTACGAGTCCAAACCCTGCAACATGTTTAAGTAATAAGCTTGCTCCATCACCGAAAGCAGACACAGATATCAATCCCCCTCCGGTCATTTAAAAGCGACGAAGCTATACAGGTTGGGCAAATTTCGATGTTTGTATAGGGTAACTCTGTAACTGTAAGAAATACGAAAAAATGGAAGACACATTCTCGATCACTTTTTTTTGAGACAAATTCACTCGCGAAAACAAAAATTTGCTATCGTCTTTTGTTTTCGAGTTATAAACAAAAATTCGATTTCTCGACTTTTAGACGCATGTCAATATCTTGGTTGTTTGTAATGTTACGAAAAAACAACTTTTACAATCTTCAGGCACTTTTTTCTGTATAATACAGTGGCGTCGAGAAAATTTTAAAAAAAGATGCAATTTCGAGTTATGGCATAAAGTTTTATTTTTTTAAATGGGAAGCCTAGTTGGCTATGGTTTAGTTAAAAAGGAAGTTTTTCTCTCTTTCAAACTATATATGCTATGTGGGATCGCTTTTGACGTATAAGTATTTAATAGCGAAAATAATCTTTTGGTAGATTACTTTTTTGCGTTTCTTTATATTTATTCCAAGTATGCGTGTATCATCTATGACAGTGTTTATCCGTCTGTCAGTAAATTGCATATTAATAATTTTGTTTCCGTCATAATTACATCCCATGTAATCGTAAAAGTGAAGATGGCTTACGAAAATTACGAGAAATATGATAAACTAGAATGCTTTAATTAAAGTAATAAAAAATGTGATATTGCATCCGAAATATATTTCAATCGCTATCCACAAGGAAGATAACCTAATAAAGCTATTTTTAAGAGGTTAAAAGAAAATCATTAATTGTGGTTCCTTCAACAAGCCAAGACCAAAAAATCAGATCTTTATATCTAATTTTACATTACAATTACAAAATAAAAATTCAAATTAAAATAAATGTTCAAACTGATGTCCGTTATGTTCGACACATAAATTACACCTCTTTATAACACTCTTAACTGCATTATAAACATGAAGATTTAAAATGGCATTCACAGTCTATAAAATTTTGTCTCAGTTCATTTATGTCGGTACTGGTTTTCTTGTATAATCTATCTTTAATGTGGCCCCAAAAGAAAAAATCCAGTGGCGTTAAGTCAGGTGATCGTGGTGACCACCTCACTGGTCCGTTACTTCCCATCCAGTTATTTCCAAAATTGGTATTTAATAATTCCGAAACGGTCCTGATATTGTTGGAAGAGCTGATTTCTTGCCTCAATTAAGGGTAGATTGTCCATAAATTCCTCAATAATTTTCTAGTTTAAGATTTCCTTATTGTATAAAGCCTGAATTTGTATGTCTTCAAAATACCCAAAGTTCGACGTCTTGAAATCCCAGAATCAGCTTCAATTTGACGACTTGAAATTGAAGGATTTGATTTGAACCGCCATTCCAACTACAGTTATAGAAGTTTCTTCAGCATCTTTAATGTTGTAATATTTTGATCTTGGCTTGTTGAAGGACCTACAATTAATGAGATTTTCTTTTAACCTCTTAAAAATAGCTTTATTAGGTTGTCTTCTTTCTGGATAGCGATTGAAATATATTTTGGATGCAATATCATAATTGTTATTACTTTGAATAAAGCATTCTAGTATATCATATTTCTCGTAATTTTCGTAAGACATCTTACTTTTATGATTAAATGGGGTGTAATTATGACGGAAACAAAATTATTAATATGCAATTTACTGACAAACGGATAAACACTGTCATAGATGACACACGCCTACTTAGAACAAATATTAAAAAAAACGCAAAAGTAATCTACTAAAAGATTATTTTCACGACCACACATATGATATAGAGTTTGAAAGAGAAAAAAAATTCTTTTTAACTAAACCATAGTCAACTATGATTCCCATTTAAAAAAAAATACAACTTTATGCCATAACTCGAAATTGCATATTTTTTAAAATTTTCTCGACGCCACTGTATTATACAGAAAAAAGTGTAACCCCTATCCGAGCAGCTTCGGCTTTGGGTTGGGGGTTGTCTAATTTATGTGGTGTGACGATGGCCAGATCATGCGCGCCGCACATTCGCAAACATTGCAGCAACACGCAGTAGTTTGGACGTAAACGCGCACAATTGTGTCACTCAGAGCGTGTTGATCGAACACGCTCTGAGTGACACTATTGTTCCGTCTCATCGATATGAATGTATCGATATACATTAAGTGAAGTTAAAGATTGGCGCCCATTCAGTTTGAATGCTGTAGGTGGAGCATGTGCAACAATGTCTAATAGTGAATGGAGCCTCGACAAAATTTTGCAACTAATCCGTGTCAACTAAAAACTGGAACACTCGCGAACAAGTGCACGTTGCAGCGCGGCGAGGGAAAAGCGAACAATAACGCACAAAATTTTCACCATTGTTGCTGCAACGCTGCGAATGCAGGCCGCAACGCGGCGCACTGTGGGGTGGATGTACCTTAAGGCGACGTTTGCACTCCCTCCTCGCCTGGGTAGCTTTAAATCGCTGTTTTTCTGTTAGTAAAATCGAAAAACGAAAACATACGGTTCATCCTAAATACCATATAGATTTAATATATAAAATTACAGGCAATACTAATGGGTATTTTTTTTAAGTTAGAAAATATCCATATTTTATTTGGTGTCATTTTATGAAACTAAATAATTGTGTTTTCTAAGTTTAAAAAGAAGCATCAGTATTGCCTGTAATTTTATATATTAAATCTATATGGTATTCAGAATGACCGTTTTTAGATATTCGGTTTCTTCCAGCAGAAAACCACAAACGGTTTGATAAACTTTTTGAATGCTTATGTCTAAACATCAATTAGTCGGGAATTAGTTAGCAATTTACACTACTGGAACGAAATTTTGACTTCTCTTCTGCTTTTTCGCACTTTCTCATTTCTCCGCATGACATTTGATTGAAACTTATAAATGATATAACTTATAGCTCTGTTTTTGCAATTATTTTTAGTCATTTGTGTTTAAATTTCCCAAAACAATAGTTTTAGAAAATGGAGCGAATTATGCAAACTAAAGAATGCTATCATAGAATGTTATAACATGTATAATATTTGTGAATAACCTATAGGTTATTCACAAATACGTTTATAATTCAGATAGTTTTAAACGACATTTTATATTTGAACTGCGCATGGCCAGACTAAAATCTGTGGAGAATCCACGAGTTCTTCAAACCGGTTGAAAGCGGTTAGAAACTAATCACTAATCAGTTGATTTGCCGGAACACTAAACTAGTAGTCAGAATTCTCGATTATTGTCTACTGGAACGCCAGTTTCGTTTTGCGCATGTTGAGGACAGTTTGAAACCGTTTCTGACTGCTGCTGGCACCAAACTAACAGAACGATTTTAACAGCGATTTATAAATTCAAGTTGGATATCTGGTAAAAACGGTAATAAAAGCCGTGCAGGAACCAATTTCCAATTCCAATTTGAAAACATTTATTTGATATTATTTACATTGCAAAAACTTAATTAGGTGCCACACACACTGCTCTTTACCCGTGATGCATCTCTGTATGCCCGGCCCGAGCCTCGTAAGATGGGTCGATTTTCCCCGTCTACGAAAAAAATGACATCGTGGATATGTAATTGATCAATCAACATCAATCAAGCAGTGCGAGCCATTTTGAATTTTTTATTTCGCATTCGCATTCAATTTTCAGAATAATTTATAAATTGTTGGCAGTTAGATAATTAGTGAAATAATGCGCGCTGTTCTATGGTTGAACGGATGTTGTCATATTTCCTGTGTTTTGGTTGTTAAAACTGTTGAAGAAATATTTGTGATTTCATTATTTCACAAATTTATATATTTTTTTCATTGTACTAAACTTAAAAGTCTATAAATTGTGTCATATAAAACGTAATGTGTATTTTATAATTTAATGTATTTGAAACTGAATTTAATACTGACGGTGACAATATTAGTAACTTTCCGATGTTTGCTGGTTTTGGTTATAAAAATTTAAAAATTGTTAATGGTTTTTGAACGTAAAATGTTAAAATATACAGCATTTAACGACATGCTATTAAATAAAATAGGCAACACGACAATGCCGTCCTCGGTTTCATTGGCTGACTGTCGGATGACGTCAGAAGACTAGAATTGAAAACTAATTTTTTACACCCCTTTATGGAGTTAAAAAAAATCGGAAGAACTGAATGAGCTTCGATTTTCAAATATTATCAGATAAGCAAATAATGTGGGAAATGTCCATTGATAAGGATAATTTTTATGGTCCTTCATTTTAGATTCTTGTAAATGTTCCAAAAAAGGGCAAAAATAGGACAACTATATTTTTGTCGAAATTTTTCCAACAAAACAGATCGTAAAAACGTTGACACATTTATCATATTTTTTTTGCAGTAAATGAGGAAATATCGTCTCTGTTACAATATTTTTTATCATAATTTCCTGGCCCAATAACTAAATTAAACAATAAGTAAATGTTGCAACTGTTAAGACGTGCTAGCTCCAAAATTATTCCAAACATCTTTTCTTATAAGAGAGATATAAAGGAAGAAATGCTTTGCATTGTCTTATAGGTATTATAGCAGGAAAAGTATTTTTCAAAAATGTTTCTTGTTTTGAGGTATGGTTTATTTATTTTTTGAATGGTATTTATTTTCTGGTTGTGCGTAAAGATTTCACATTTTTATTGTTCTTATTCGTTAATAAGTGTTAAACCCTAATGAAATCGATTTACGTTTTTACTGAAATATAGTGCACAAGCTATAAAATTTTTGACAACAAAAAAATTTAGAGTAAAATACTTTTCCTGTAATCCGCCAATACGAATCTCTTAATAACGACACTTTTTTGTTATTTCTCTAGTCGAATTTGTTTTATTTGTGATATTAACTGTGTTTTAATGTAGACAAAGTATTTAATGTTTAAATACAGTACGTTATTATTTTGCACAAAATTATTGTGTATATTTTGGCCACTTCGTGCAATAGATGTAAATAAGAATAAATTTACTTACCTACTTAAATGGGTATGTAGATTTAATAGGAAAAATGTAAGATGGTGTCATGAAATCATTAACGATATTTATTATAATGTAAACTATGATTCAATGTACTAGGGAAATTATTCAATAAACTATTTTTTACTTAAAAAAATGTGTCATTATTTAACAGCTTACTTTCAATACAATTTTTCTTAACAAGGGGCATAGATTCCGTTGCCCGAACAAAAATTGCCATCGGTATATATCACAAAAACGTATATTTGGAGAGGTCACGGACAATAATAATATCTGTAATATACTAAAGATATTGTTATAAGCTCCCCCCTTTTTATACCCATAATATACTGATGAAGACAAAATGCTTTCATTTCTAATGTGATGGCCCAAGTTTGTCTAAGTTTGTGAATCTGTGTAAAGAACTTCATTTTCAGACATATCAAAAGACAATTTTCTGGACCACTTGAGATGGATTGACATCCATCTCAAGTAGTCCAGAAAATTTTGTTGTATGACCATTTAAAAAAAAATAAATTTTTGTATCTCGCCCTAATGTTTGCAATTCAAAATCAATACTATTTTAATTTTATATTAACAGAGATATATGGAAAATTCCATATTTTAGTTCTGGTTATTCTCACCAATATAGGATATACCTTTAATAGGCTTATTTAGTGAAAAACTATTTTTCCTATTTTTTTTTTCAATTTTTATAAACTTCCATATACAAACTCCCTCAAAAACATTCAAGTCTATTGAACGAAACGAGGTAGATATTTGCATTTGAATAATATAAAATATTCAAAATAGAAGAGGGTTCCAGTATCCCCACCCCCCCAGTTGTTTAGTACCTGCGCCAATGACTCCCAAACTATTTTAAGTTAACCATTCATTTTCGGTTATTTTATGTCTTTTAACAAATTTCGAGAAAATGTTTCGTTTTAAAGTTAAGTTGAAAAACATTGGTGACTACGCAGGTTATTGGTAATCTCATAATTTTCAAATATCTCAAAATCAATTCGGCCACTTTTGTAAACAAATGGCAACACCTTGGATACGACAGAATTGTTTATTTACTGTCAAAATAAATCCTTATATTTTACAAGTTAAAAGTTTTTTATAAGCTAGAAGTGTTCTTGTAAGTAAGAAAAACCAACCTGGCTCGTTAGCAAGGAATTGTACCCTTTTCTGAAATGACGAATATGATTTTAATCATGGGTAAGATTTAAATATTTCTGTAAACTGTAAACATTTATTTATATTTTTCGATTAGGAAATTGTGACTCCAATGCTAGTTTAGCTGCTAGGCGCTCTGCCGAAAAAATTTTCCAATCGATTTCATCCCAAAAGAAAATATTTTTCAAATATGGTTAACCATCTAAGGGAGACTGGAAATTTAAGGGAAAGGCGGAGGGGTATTTGCGGCTGGGTCCGTGTGAATCAACCTGAAGAGGAAATTTTAAGAATTGTTGAGGAAACACCGAAAATTAGTACCAGGGTGTTGGCTATGCAGGTCAAAAACATAGGGAAAACACACTATTTTACGGGGTCAGCAGCTGTACCCATTTCATATTTAAAAAGTGCAGGCGGTTTTGCCTCAAGACTTGAAGTAAGACTTGTATTATGTAGCTGGTTATGTGAAATGAATAACCGAGATCTACGTTTTATCAGAAACATTTTGTTTACTGATGAAGCTACATTTATGAGAAAAGGGATGATAAATATTCATAACACACACATATGGGTTGAAGAAAATCCTAAAGCCTTAATAGAGACGCATCATCAAATAACCTTTAATGTCAATGTGTGAGCAGGTGTCGTAGATAATTTTCTTTTGGGTCCTGTATTTTCACCAGAAAACTTGACTGGTCATTCATTTTTGCAATTTCTTCAAAACACACGGCCCGATTTACTAAATGAATTGCATTTACACGTAAAACAAAATATTTGGTTTCAACTGGATGGTGCTCCTCATTTTGCTGGAAACGTTGGAAATTATTTGAATCAAATCTTTCCTGATCGCTGGATTAGTCGGGGTCGAGATGCTCCTGTTCAGTGGCCACCCCTTTTCCCAGACTTTACTCCCTTGGACTATTTAGTCTAGGGATTTATTAAAGATTTTGTGTATATGGTTCCGATTTTGAGCGAGAATCATTTAATTCTTCTAATTTATAAATAATTGTAAATTTTTGAATTAATTGCGCCTACCAATTTTTTGTTTGAGAGCCATTGACTTTAGAAATTGTTATTTTTAGTTTGCCATTTATTATTGATCTTTTTATACCTTTTGCTTTTGAATAAATTGTTTAGTTTTAATATTTGAAAATTATCAGATTACCGTAATCCGCGTAGGAACCAATATTTTTCAACTTATCTCTAAAACGAAGCATTTGCTCGAAATTTGTTAAGAGACAAAATAATCCAAAAAGGATGGCTAACTAACAGATAGTTTAGGAGTCATTGGCGCGGGTACTAAAAAACTGGGGAGTCAGTGGGTACTGGAACCCCTGTATTTTGAATATTTGACAATTAACATCTGCTTTTTTTTTCTTCAAAAGATGCGACTCTTTAAGTTGAAGCACTGTACCAAATTTTAAATAAATTATTTACGAAATACTCAAGTTATTTAAAAATAATATTTTTAAACTTCAAACTTTGACACCCTGTATATCAAACATGGGGGTCTAAAATGAGAAATGGCATTGTAACAGTCCTATTATTTTTGCACAAGGAATCCATGGTTACCGGACTGGCTTCCATTTTCCGGACACTCTGTTTATCATTTCTAATAGCAATCTTTCTTTTAAAGTACTTTCATGGTGTAAAATTTGTACTTCATCCAAAAGAAAATTATGTTCATTATCTATTACATGGGTAAGAAAGTGCTGAGGATTTTTTATTCTTATGTATCATAACCGAGCTCGGTAGCGCAGTGGGGCAGAGCGTTAAATGAAAAACGTAGATGGTTTACTGCCTATCGATTCCCCGGTTCAAATCCTGGTTTCGATTTTGACAAAGTCGAAGAGATTGGTTGTGTGTGTCTGCACGTTTTTTTCAACTGTCGAATTCCTGCCCGTGCAGCTTTGGCTTTGGTTTAGGGGGTTGTCTAATTTATGTGGTGTGTTTTATGTTTATATTATGTTAATTATGATTATACATTCTTGATTTTACCCATTGTTTCGTCTGCCCTATGTAACTAATCCCACACTGGCATGAGATCTTATAAACAACATTAGATTTAGTTCTTTTGGACACTTATCCTTACATGTATTAAATAGAGAAGCTAAGGAATTATTGTTATTAAATATAATACTTTTGTTCATTATTTAAAACATTTTTAAATTTGGTGGCAAACCTTAAAAGGTATTTTCAAATATTTCTTATTATGTGGCGAATTAATGTTAGATGGATCTTGCCGATGTTCATTATTTACATTATATTTAAATATACAATTTATTAATTTGGGAGGATAATTACTATTCATCAAAATATTTTTGGCAATGGTTATATTCTTTTTTAAGAACTTTTCGTCACATGATTTATATATTTTATTTTTAAATAATTTTATAATAGCTATTTTTTGTTGTAATCAATGGTTTGAATAGAAATATAACACTCTATTAGAATTTCTACTCTTACTGCACCATTCAGTTCATATTTTATTACCATCTCTAATTACTAGTGATGGGAACTATCGAATAATTCGATCGTTGGTGCTTATTCGAATAATTTGATAGTTGAATTATTATGAATGAATGAATGAATTTCGAAATGTTGGATTTAAGAATGGAGGTTATGAATATGCATAGACAGGTATTTTATTCATAGATAAGAGACACATTTTATTATGTAATACAATAAACAGTGTAAATAACAAAATAACCAAAATGCAACTGCCAACTAACTGATGATTACATGTGACCGATACAAGGCTATGTCGGTTCTGATTATAAACACCCATTTTTTTATGAAAGGTGAAACTCAGCAGCAATAATTAGCAAGTTAACAATATCATTCAGATGATGTTTTCTATAAGGTTCTAATTGAATGAATTTATTTGAATAAATTCATTTGATAGTTGGAATCATTCATTAATTATTCGATAGTGCCCATCACTACTAATTACATGTACATCTAAAAAGCTAACTAATGATTATAACTCGCATCTTTTTATGATTTTCAATTGTCACACCAACCCACTGCGTTCACTCAAAAATGTGATTTTTCTATATTTTACTTAGCGTTAGAGATACAGCAAAATTGTTCAAAATCAAAAAAATACCCCACTGAGTCATCAAAATATGCGTATTTTGATATTTTTTCATAAATTTTGCAATTATTCAGAAATTTAATTCTTAAGTATTAGACATAAGCAAAGATTGCCGTGAAAACAGAAACAAAAAGTACTCAAAATCATTTTATTGTGTAAGAATTCTAAATCATAACCATAAATGCAACAATATTAACACAGTATTTAAGTACTTAAATGTTGCCTTTTTCAACTAAACCACCATCAATAACAATACATTTCTCAATGCATTTTTCATTATTCCTTGCTACTCGTCGTAGTTCTTGAACGTTAATTTCTTAACAAGCTTGCCTAATTCTATCATAAAGCTCTTGCCTAGTTCGGGGCCTCATTTTGTAAACTTTATTTTTTATGGTGCCCCAGAAATAAAAATCAAGCGGGGTAATATCTGGAGATTTAGGAGGCTACTCGATTAAAGGACTGTTTCGCCCTATCCATTTTTGAGGAAAGTTAACATTCTATCATCGTCGGACAATTATCGAGTTGTGAAGCGATGCTCCATCCAGTTGAAAAACATATTCCTTAGCACTGCCAGTGGAAAATCATCAGTTACCTCCATTAATTCATTATTCAAAAAGTGTAGCAGTCTTATAGCATTTAAAGTTTGTAGGAAAAGGAAAGGGCCTATATTCCTTTCTCCTAAAATACCGCACCACACATTCACTTTTTCAGAATACTGTCGCTTACAATTGATTACCCAATGTGGGTTTTCTATTGTCCAATACCTACAGTTTTCGAACGATACTACACCATTGGTGGTGATTGTCGCTTTATCACTAAACATAATTTTTTCCAAAAAATGTCGATCATTAAGTTAATTACCTTGAGCCCAGAAACAGTATTTAAGCCGTCTGTTATCATCACCTTCCTCCAAGTTGTGTAGAAATTTGTGTTTAAATGGCTTCAATTTGTATTGACGAAGGCACCTCTAAATTTTGTTGCAAGTCAAATTCAAGTTTAATACCTAATCTTATATGCTACTATGAGGATTGCCATTGAAAGCGTCTAAAATTACTTGGACTACATTCTACCGATTATTTCTTTTTCTTTTGGTTTTTATTACACTACCACTTTGGTTGAAAAGTCTGTTAATATAAGCAACAACTGAGTAACTAATTTGACATAGTGGATGTCTCACATTAAATTCTCAAGCTACTGCTCTGGTAGAACGGTTATTTTCGCCAGTAAGTCTAATTATAATTAGACTTACTGGTAGAGATAATTATCTCAACTTTTTCATTGGGACTCAACCACTGTTCAGCCATTGTGCAAGAGAAGAATTTTAAAAAACACAGGTACACGTTTAACGTTTTTTGTGACGCTTGTTATATTTTCTTGTTCTCACTGCAATCTTTGCTTAAGTCTAATACTTAAGAATTAAATTTCTGAATAATTGGAAAATTTATAAAAAATATCAAAATACGCATATTTTGATGAAACTCAGAATCTAGTATTTTTTGATTCTGAACAACTTTTCTTAATAATTTTTTGCTGTATCTCTTAACGCTAAGTAAAATATAGAAAAATCATATTTTTGAGTGACCGCAGTGGGTTTGTGTGACAATAGAAAATATATTGAAAATCATAAAAACATGCACCTTGAAGAGTTTCATAACAGGGAAAAATTTGAAATCGATCTGTCGAATAACTGAAATATCAAGGTGTGTCCATTTGAGATGGGACACATTGTACATATCTGTTATTATCCAAATTAATATCCACTAATTTTGTCATCTCTTATTATTATATTTCACAAATAATTTGCATAGCAAATTTAAATAAAATGCACATAATCATGGAATTTTATGTGAGCCCAGTCTGCACCCATCATTAATTGTTCAATAAATGTGTATTTCTTGTTCAAAACATTGAAGATGCTTAATTTGTATCAAAATAAAATTAACAAAATTGTGATAAAGTGATGTTAGCTAGCTGATTGCATTATTTGTAGAATTTAATATTTGGTCAATCAATATTTTCGAAAATTTATTGGAGAATAGCCATAAACGTACCATCAAATATTATGACATAATTTTTTACGCTACTGGCCCATTGACAAAAAATTATATACTAGGTGATGTCGTCAGCAGTAGCACTGAGAGCAATGTTATAAAAATTGAGTTTGGTCCTGGAATTTTTCCAAAGTAAATTATCCTTTTGATTGGACTAAATGAGTACCTATAATAGTTGTACCAAGTTTTATGCAAATATTTACTTACAGCCGTTTCAGAGATATGGTGATTATAATTTTTGCTAAAAATTATAAAACACCCTGTATGTGAACATAACTATTTATTTGCATATTTGGGTAAACAAAAACAAAGGGCTATTAAACAGGTTATTTCACATTTCTTTTTAATAAAAAAGATTTTTTTTTGACAAAAAAAAACTTAACTTACGGATTGGAATTTAATTCTTTTGCATTTTGTAATGCTTGTGTAATATACAACTTGGCTAATGACTGCGAACAAAATTGCGAAATAGCTTGGCTATACGTATTGATTTGTCCCGCAATAATCATTGGATTTAGCCTTGGTGGAACTGGGTGAGGTCTAAATAGTTTATTGATATCCTCCTCTGGAAGTGGAGGCTCATCTTTAGCAGCTCGTGCAGCATTTTCTTGAGCTCTTTTTTGCAAGTAACGGTGCTTATCTTGCTGTTGTCTACTAACTAATTGTTGATATCTATTGAACTTGATCGCTTCTTGATTAAGTTCATCAACACGGTCCATTAAACAACGCAATTGACCTTCAAGTACAGAGGCTGTACCTAAGTCTAAAAATTTTGAACCTTCCTCTTCGGGCACCATTTCGGCCAGTTCAGACATCATTATGTTACACAATGGTGAGTTTTTAATCAAAAATGGCACTTCAGTAAATAGATTTTCAAATCCAACCTTTAACTTCAACAATGCTTCTGGAGTAAATTCACCCTCCTTATACATTTCAATAGCCTGCGGTGTTAAACGGTAGGCCTTAAGAGTAAGAAATCCTCTAGAAGACTTCTGTGTGTCATAAATCACAACAACTGATTCCTCTATTGAAGTTTGGTAATGAAACTGTGATTCTAACATTGGAAGACTTAAAAAAGTTACCAACATCGGCACTTTGATACCAACCAACATGGAAATGGTCAACATTTACTCTTCTCAATCTGCGCATCATAGCTAATTGATACTCATCTTCATCCATCGTTTCATCAGATTGTTTTGGAAATGGAAAACAATTTGTTATTTCCAACCGGTTATCAACAACTAATCCCAATAAAGCACCCTGGGCGATATCCATATTAGTAGTAGATTCTTCATGGCAATGTTTTACGATTTTCATTACAGCCTAAAACAAATAAATAAATACCTATATAGTTGTGATCAATTATTTATAGGTTATGATCACCGTATGGAGGTAAAATAATGGACACGCATTTCTTAAAACAATTTAATATTTACCAGTCCATCTGCTTGAACACAAGCGATGGTTGATTCATTTTCAGGCACACGCCTTGCTGCTCCAGAGCGACCAGCCATATTTTAATTTTAATTATTCCTCAGAAAATGCAACTCGGGAAACGGGAAACACTGAAGTCACAGATTTAAAGGAAGTACAAACACCATAGACATATAATCATCTTTATTATATGTCTATGACAAGCACAGAACATCAAATTTGTATAGAGATTGTAGAATGGTTGTCATTGGCGTAGAAATGGCAGAATTAACGAAAGCCCCAACTATAAAATTGACAGAATGTTAAGCGGTTAGGCAAATTTTTGTTGGATTTTAGTTCTGATAGTGACTAAATATCTCAAGTTCCTTGAAATATCACTGATGGATTAGGCGTTTAATAATATTCTGAAAGGAGAACATATTTTCCTTCATCTCCAAATTTTTAATTAGTAAATCTTTTTTGGGCGTGATGCAGTAGTTTCTCAAAAGTCAAGTTCAATTAAATACAAAACAGTCTCAAAGGTTCCGAAAATTCGGGGTGTCACACATGGAACATTTTCCAAATAAATCAAACCAATATGACATAGTGATATGTATATATGTATAAGTACCTGTTTTGTGATGATTATTTAAAAATATAGCAAAAAGAACCAGTGTATAAATTAGTTGTTTGTTGTTACGTAGCCAAAGATAAACTTTGGTAAGACTGAATAGTTCCCAAAAGTTGCCAGCAACACTGTCACGTCATTTTTATCCAATGAAATTCGATATTCCCCTCTATTGATCGGTGAAGTTAGAAATTACCAACGTTACAAGCAACGTCCGAAATGATACACTTGTTCTGTATTTGCAGTATTTACACCATAACATGTGTTGTGCCCGTGACTAAAAAGTAATAATGGACGAAAAACAATAAATCAAACTAAAATAAAGTAGTGGGTAGGAATGTTTTCTACAGCACTACATGGTTCTTTGAAGCCAGCTATAATCATCAGATGTCAATGAGTTGTCATTTAAGTGTCAAACATTTTATTTTAATATGTTTGAAGTTTATTGATCAAATTTTATTAAAAAAAATATCGTTCTGTAATCATGATTCTGTAATGAAAAATAATTTTATGTATCTCTACTGGTTTCTGTTATTGAAATATCACAAATATACTCTATTTAAAACTATGTGGCAGATTGTATGCAAACGAATGTCTCGCCTCAATAAATATCAACTGGATCCATGACGAAATTTTTTCTTCGACCATAAAACTTTATAGTTTTATTATTTCTTCAATAAAAAACCGAAAAAAACTTTATTTCTTATTTTTATTTCTAGAGAACTTCCAGCCAGGTACATGAACAATTTATCCTACGTTTCGCCCGAGTTTTTCAAGGTTAAAAGCTAAAAATAATGGTTAGTTTTATGGTCGAAGACAGAATTAGTCCTTTAATTCTGTGATTTACGAACGTCCCCCAAATACGTGACGTCCCTGTCCGTAAAGAAGTCACCGAGTAAATTATTTACTCGTTGAAAGAAGTAGGGATCTTTGCCCATAGATCACCAATAAAACAAAAACACAGAAAACCCTATTCTTCAGTCCACAATGCGTTGGAAAAATCTGTCAGCTGACATTGACAAGCGAAAACAGTGAGAGAAAATAAATTCTAAAAATGGTCAGACCAAGTAATGTACAGTGTTTTATATGTTTACTAGTAGTGGCTGGACTTTCTTTATTAGTATTTAGTAACAATCCGACTGCAGAAGACGTGCCATTATCAAAACTTAGTCAAAATGTAGGAGCACCTACCTTAAAATTTTTATATTGGTGAATATAAGTATTTAATTTAATTACTGGCTTAAAGCATAGTCATTTCTAGTTATTCATGTGGATATCGAAAGATGTTTGATCAGTATGCAGCTATAGTTAATCAAAAATATCCATATATACTAGTGGATGGAGCCAATTACGACCCACCTGGAATAAACATGCTCATAGCAAGAGCCATAGTAAGTAATTTGGATTGATTAAAATATATTTGTTAAAACAGTTATGAATCTTTGTCAGTTTGTAAATCACTTATAAATCTATGACCCTTAGATGAAACTGAAATAATTTTTATTAAAACAAAGTTTTGCCCAATGTGCCAGAGTTCTGATGCTCCGAACAAAAGTAAACATTTAATTTTCTGAATGTACTTACCAAGTTTTTCCAAAAATAAATAAATGTAAAAGGTAAACAGGAAAAATTGAAAAACTAGGAAATCGTAAACCCCATTATTATTGTAATCCTTTTTACTGCCCAGTCTTAATTTTTGTTCATATACTTAATTTCTGTATATATTATTTATTTCTTAATTTGGATATACTTTTATATTTTAATTTATTTCAGGGAGCTATAAAAATGGTGATAATTTTCTGCATACTAGGGGGCGTCAACATTTTCCAATATATAAATCACCCTGTTCCTTCATGGTGGACATGGTGCACAGAAAATAAACTCTATGCCTGTATGATGTTATTCTTCCTAGGTAATCTTATAGAAGGGCAGCTAATACAATCCGGGGCCTTTGAAATTTCTCTCAATGACTTACCTGTTTGGTCAAAATTGGAAACAGGTCGAATTCCTCAACCAGCTGAACTTTTCCAAATTATTGATAGTCATATGCAATTTACAGACAGCACAATTGAATTAAATGGATTTGCTAAATAATAAAACCTCAACTTTTATATTGCGTTTCAGGCCTGGAGTAATAGTTGGTACTGATGTATATTGTAAGAACTTATTATTTTATTCTTTTTTTAATAAAAGTATTTAATATTTAGTAATGATTTTGAACTTTCATGAGAGGCTCATTTAAAATGCTATTATGGTAAATATATCATCAGTTTGTTTTCACAAATTTGTAGATGACTTGAACAAATTTAAAAACAAGTTATAAGGAGGCTTGAGATAAAAGAAATCCTTGACAATAGTGGATAATCAGTTAAATATGATAAGCATGGTGAATGCTATCTTGTATTATTAGAGTTATTTATTTTTGTAATCTCCACAAGTATCATCATGTAAAATCCATAATAAATTAAATTTGTTGTCAGTTTATATCCATGATATTTATATGCAATAAATATGAAACAAATTTGAGATATAGTAATTTCAAGCCCAGAAATCAATGTACTGTGGTTTAAGACCTTGCAGTGAAAGCTGATGAATTTGGTTATGCCATAACTTGATATTAAAGAGTGGAACGCAAATGATACTTCTAGGCATGACTGTCAATACCAAGGCATGAACCTGTTTGGAAATTTGGTGTACAGGCATGTGGAATTCCATGGAATTCTTTTGGAATTTCTTATAAGTTGGCATTCCTCAGACGTTTTACAATTATTGTAATCAAAAATTAGTTAGATATTTATTAAGATTTATATTATAGCATTATTTATTTTACATTATCCATAATATGTTTTTAAATAGAAGTAATATACAGGGTGGGGCAATAGTGTATCGGACTTCGATATCTTCTACGATAGCTAGAAATTAAAAAAAAAAATACAAGTAAACTAGATAAAAAAGTCTATAACCGAAAATTATTTTCGAATATACAGGGCAAGTCGAGATGAAATTAGAGGATCAAGTGCCTTTTTTTTTTTAATAGAATGTTACATATAACTACATTTTTTGAAGCCTCTCTAGACTCTATTCATTCCTTTATTATTATTGATTATTTCCCAACCACTTTGATGAAATGCAGATGCATATTAAAAAAATCACCAGTCACAATTATGGGTTTTAAGAAAAAACTTATAATACTAGTTACGAGACATATTTTGAGTGCTCCACATGTTGCCCATTTTGATTAACACGTCTCTATGCGCTTTTGAAATGAGGCAATTTAGTGAGACCATTTCTTCCAATCCATTGAAGTGAGTAAATAGTATTTAACTGGTCCCTTACTGTAATAATTTTTTTGTAATTTTTTTTTGCTGTTTTCATTATTTGAAAAGCAATAAAACCTCAATTTAGTATAAATTGTCTTGTACAAACGAACATTTATCGTACATATCGGTCGTCAGTTATCATTTGTATTAAATTTAAAATATAGTTTTACAAAATGAATTTGAATAAAGCGGAACTTGTAGACATGACTTTTGTTTTGGGTGAGTCAAACAGAAATTGTTCGCTTGCCAATAGAATTTATAAGCAAAGGTATCCTGAAAGAAGGATTCCTGATGTTAGCATCCTCCAAAACCCCTCGATAGATTTGTAGAAACTGGAAATGTCGAATATAAAAAAGTGAAAGAATTAAATCTGTTGTGAACGAAGAAAGTGAGTTTTCTGTGGTGCTGGCAACGGTTCAGAATATATATTAGAGAGAAGTGAGTTCATTAGGAATAAGTCGAATCTTAAAAACAAATAAGTTTCATGCTTATCATATTCAATTGCACCAGGAACTATCTGATGACGATTTTCAAAGGCAGTTTTGTAATTGGACCAGATATAAAATACAAGATGTCACCTTCAGTAATGTTTTATTCACTGATGAGGCAACTTTTCATAAAAATGGATTTGTTAATAGGCACAATTTCCATAATTATGCTTTGGAAAATTTTCACTTTTTTTGGGCAAGTTGATAACCAGCACAGATGGTCTATAAATGTTTGAGGAGGAATTATTGGAGAACATGTAATAGGGCCACATTTCTTTGATGGTACATTGACTGGAGCTATTTATCTTCATTTTCTGGAAAATTATCTGCCACAATTATTGGTGAATCTTCCTGAAAGGATTGGAAATAGGATGTGGTTTCAGCAAGATGGTGCTCCACAACATTATTTAAATGCAGTTAGAGACCACTTAAATAATACCTATCCAATTCAATGGATTGAAATAAATGGACCCATAAATGACCTGCTAGCTCCCCATGTCTTACAAAATGGATTTTTTTATGGGGAAATGTGAAGAAAATTGTTTATAAAGACACACCAACAACAGTACAAAATAAGAGGGAAAAGATAATAACTGCTTTTAGATCTATCACATTGGCAATTTTAGGAACAGTAGAAGCCTCATTTCAAAAGCGCAGAGAGACGTGTGTCAATCAAAATGGGCAACATGTGGAGCACTTATTATAATTTTTTCTAATGAATTATTTGAAGAAACCTCTATTTTTATTAGCATTTCGAGGAACTCCATTTTATTTCTGTTTATAAATACGTAACCACTGAAATTATTTGTCAGTCCGTCTATGGGGGTGTAAAGGGGGTAAAATCATTAAAAATCATATTTCCGTAAATAATTCTTGACCTGTGAAAATATCTTTGCAGAATTATTCGTAATAATGAAATGAATTAAACGTAATCATTAAAATCATGTCAACGTGGTTTGAAGGGGTAAAAAGTGAGGGTAAATTATATTAAAATTCATATTTACATAAATAATCCTTGACCTCTGAAAATTCTCATGCATGAGTCATTTTTAAGAATGAAATAAATTCAATCTCAATATTGAAATCATTTGTCAGCCAGTCCAAGAGGGGTGTAGAGGTTAAAATCATTAAAAATCACATTTATATTAATAATTTTTGACCTGTAAGAATTCCTACGCAGAATTATTCGTAATAATGAAATGAACTAAGCATAACCATTACAATCATTTGTCACATGGTTTGAGGAGGTAAAACTTGAGGGTAAATTATATTAAAATTCATATTTACATAAATAATCCCTTGAACTAAAATTTCCATGCAGAATCATTTCAAATAATGAAATAAATTCAATCTAAACATTGAAATTCAATGTATTTGACACATTACAATATTTAAAAATAAAGAAAAATATGATTTAGATAAACTAACCTTAAAATTTTTGCCCCAAAAAAAATTAAATACCTATTTTTTTGATGTGGCCTATATAAAACGTAACATAAATTAAACAAACCCCGAATCTTAAAACACGCGCAGTGCAACAATTTAAGTTAAAAAAAATAAACACCACACAACCATCCTCCCTGTTGCCTGTGCTGGAATTTGCATCTACCACATAACATTATCTAGTCAACTATATTATGCTCAGAAAGGGGCTAGAGGGGCGCAAGACCCCGCCACTGTCTATATTGCCGCCCTAGCTTCTGACACCTGACAAATGATTTTAATGGTTACGTTAAATTCATTTCATTATTGCGAATAATTCTGCATAAGAATTTTTCATGTCAAGAATTATTAACGGAAATATGATTTTTAATGATTTTAACCCCCTTTACACCCCCTAGATAGGCTGACAAATGATTTCAATGTTTAGGTTGGATTTATTTCTAATGGGAAGGTATGGTTTATCTAAACACAGTGAGTGTAAGTTCTATTTATTATAACTTTATGTCTTTACAATTTAAGAGCTTTCAAAAGACTAAAATACTTATATTGTCGGGGCGTATATTGGTATGGTTTTAGAACTATACAGAGAATTAATATGAATAATAAGCATAACAAAAACGTCATCAGAAAGAAAGCCGGAGCCTGTTATTGATATATAATTTATTTGATTAGTCTAAAATGATTAGAAGTGAATACAGTTTTTGTAATTTATTAACACCAAAACCAACACACCCCCTCAAAAAATGTATGAACTTATATTTAGTAGTTTATGGGGAGCTTAACAAACTGATGGTCCAACATTTGTTGCAAGGGTTAAAGGAAAAAACCCCTTCAAAAACCTAACCAGAGCATGAACTATTTTGACTGAATAACAATACTTATCATTTTTGTTAAACAACTTATAACTTGAGTTTCCATAGAATTTATTTTTCTACTTTTCTTCTCCCTCAGATCCTTGAACTGATGTGGTGGTAAAGATTTTGTCAGTAGGTCAGCCTCCTGATGACCTGTAGGCAAACATTTCAAACAGACAGTGTTTAAACTTAAACTTAAGTTTGAACCCCACTTGGTAGTATATATATATATATATATATATATATATATATATATATATATATATATATATATATATATATATATATATATATATATATATATATATATATATATATATATATATATATATATATATATATATATATATATATATATATATATATATATATATATATATATATATATATATATATATATATATATATATATATATATATATATATATATATATATCTGGACCTGAGTATTAAAACGGCCAATCTCCATTTTTGCTGCTTTTGAGATATGACCATCAGTAAAATACCCCAGTTAAATACTACTGATACAAAAAAGGCCAATGTCCTAATGTTAATGCTTTCTGATATATCATTGCACTGGTAGGACTCATCTTCAAAGTAGTTTAGAATTAAAATGGCCAAAGTAAACACAGAATTCACCCAAAATATCAAAATCTTCTGACGAATAACAACTTAAATAAAAATTATACTATTTTGAAATATTATCCTGACTTTCATTAAAAATAAATAAATACTTACAATTTTAAAACGTAGTTAAGTATTACTTGCTATAAAATGTTACGCATTAATATCTCAAAACAATGAAAATGGATATTGGCCCTTTTAATACTCAAGTCCAGATATATATACAATATATATATATATATATATATATATATATATATATATATATATATATATATATATATATATATATATATATATATATATATATATATAATATATATATATATATATATATATATATATATATATATATATATATATATATATATATAATATATATATATATATATATATATATATATATATATATATATATATATATATATATATATATATATATATATATATATATATATATATATATATATATATATATATATATATATATATGTATATATATATATATATATATATATATATATATATATATATATATATATATATATATATATATATATATATATATATATATTATATATATATATATATATATATATATATATATATATATATAATAAATAAAATATATATATATATATATAAATATATATATATATATATATATAAATATATATATATTGTGCTATTTTATTCCTATAATTTATTTTACTTTTAATTTACTCAATTTCACAATTTAAGTATGAGCGCGAACCAAATTAATAAATTAACTTGGATTTTAGATTGAAGTACTTTGAACATGAAACACTTATCTCAAAAGAGCAGGTTCTAGGGCATTATAAATTAAATTGAGGCCAAGATTAATACCAAATGATCATATAATGATTTCCAACTTTTTTACAAAAATAATTAACAATCTGTCTCCTTAAATTTCATAATGTTCTGACATTGGTTTTAAACAGAGTTTATCATATACCAAATGATCATATAATGATTTTAACTTTTATAATAATAATTACCAATCTGATTCCTTAAATTTACTAATGTTCTGACATTGATTTTAAAATAGAGTTTATCACATACCAAGTTCCTTATATTTCTAATACTTATACGCAAACAACATTAACTCCGTCTCCTTCGTTCACCCTTGAAGTTTTCCTCTTCTCGTATTCTCCAAACTTCTTATTATTTTCTTAAATTTAAATTCTCCCCATCTGACATTAATTTTGACATTCACTTTTCCAATATTTAATTTCTTCACAAACCAAAGATTTTCTAAAGGTTTTCTAAAACAATAATTAAATAGCCGGAGACTAACCTTTTATTACTGGACAATAAATATTTTGATTTCCTTATCAATTTTGCATTCATTTATTATTATTTTCAATCTTCCAATTTTATTAATTATCTTCTGTTTAGTTATTTATTCTGCTTTAACTTCTTATACTGCACTTTATTTATAAACGCTTTCTTTCTTTACTATACTTGTATTTTTACCCGTTCTTCATCTCTTGTCCTTTTATTTTTCTCTCTACAAAAACATCCCCTTCCCCTCAAAATTTTGTTCCTCTCAACAAATTTTTTGTTTTTCCTAGTTACCCTGGATGACTAAATCAATTGTGCTATACTAGCTGAAATTTATCTCATGGTTTCCAAACTGACTTCAAGTAACTTATGATGATTGCATGCTTCCTCAAATTTATCACTTTCACTTTTATTTTAATTACAATGTTTTGTTAATTATCTGTACGGTATGTACTTCTATATTATAACAATATAACTTAAATTCTAATAACTATGTTCATTTAATATTTTTTTTATTTCTTGCCTCATGGCTCTCAACACATTTTGTTATTTCTTTACTATAAAATATTTTATGGTTATATCAAACAACAATTTTCAAATTTGACCACAGTATTATTACTAAATTACATTTCATGATATTACTGCTCAAAGTAATTGCCAATTTAGCTGATTTCTTATCTGTCCCTTTTAAACAACTTATTTTTAATGAACCATGAATATTGTGACATTTTCTCCCCCTGGATCAATACACATTTTACACTTGTATGAAAATTGTATTTATCCACTAGACGTTGTATCTATTTTATTCATAGCATGTATGTTGCGATCTGGAAGATATGGATATAATAAACTTATATTGAAAATTCCCGTACAGTATCATTTTTCATGTTCCAA